>ML357734.1:0-49056 GCA_005239505.1 Nicotiana paniculata | reverse complement strand
CACTTCAATGGAATTTTCTTCTTGTCTACTTTGATCCACGAAATTCCTCCTTTAATTGTGTTTGAGGAATCTATTTATAGGCTTAGGGCGAACCCTAACCGTGTAGGAGACTTCTATTTCAACCGGGAAACATTTAACTCGTCAAACTCGGACTTGGGCGAAACTGGGGACCCCTGGCGTTTGGGCTCTGACGCCCCCCTAACGCCAGGGGGTGCCAGACTTTAGTGGGCAAACGCCCGGCTATCGCCCGGGCGTTCCCANCGCCTGGGGGTGCCTGGCCTTATGGGGAAAACGCCCCCCTAACGCTAGGGGGTGCCCGGCTTTAGGGGGCAAACGCCCGGCTATCGCCCGGGTGTCTCCTTTTGCGTATTTTCAACGTATTTGCATCCCTTTAGCTCCGTTTCCATATCCAATTCACCTACACATGAAATAAACTCCATTAAGCACCTAACAAGTGTATTTTTATCATTAAAGCGCTTCAAATGTAGGGTATATCACATGCTAGACTATGCAATTTAGTATCGCATCAATAAGTATCTATACTGATGAAAGGACTAGGGACGCTTTGATCAAACTTCTATTCGAATTCAAAGATGTGTTCCCCTGGTCTTATGATGATATGCCCGGACTGAGTGTTGATTTGGTGGTGCACAAATTGCCAACCTACCCCGATTATCCGCCTGTCCAACAAAAATAGAGAAAATTTAAAATAGACATGAATGACAAGATCAAAGAAGAAGTCACTAAACAGTTAAGAATTGGAGTAATCCGAGTGGTCCAATAGACCACGTGGCTGGCTAATGTTGTCCTGGTACCGAAGAAAGACTGGAAAGTTCGAGTGTGTGTCGACTATCGGGATTTGAATAAAGCAAGCCCCAAGGACAACTTTCCATTTCCAAACATCCACATCCTGGTTGACAACTGCACCAAACATGACATACAGTCTTTCGTAGATTGTTACGCTGGGTATCACCAGGTTTTGATGGATGAAGAAAATGCAGAAAAAATGGCCTTCACCACACCTTGGGGTACTTATTGTTACCAGGTCATGCCATTCGTCCTAAAGAACATCGCGGCAACCTATATGAGGTCTATGAATGCCATTTTTCATGAAATTATGCACCAGGAGATTGAGGTATACTAGGATGATGTGATTGTTAAATCTAGGATGCAAGACGACCATGTGCAGCATCTGAGAAAATTCTTCGAACGTCTGTGTAAGTATGACTTAAAATTGAATCCAGCCAAGTGTGCTTTCGGTGTTTCTTCTGGGGAAATGTTGGGTCTTATAGTCATCGACGAGGTATAGAACTGGATCCGACAAAGATAAAGTCTATTCGGGATTTGCCCCCTCCGAGATCCAATAATGAGGTCATGAGTTTGCTGGCTGGGTTGAATTACATCAGCAGGTTCATTCTCAGTTAACCTCCACGTATGAGCCTATATTCAAGCTGTTAAAGAAAGATGAAGCAATTAAATGGACGGATGAGTTCCAAGAATCTTTCGACAAGAACAAAGAGTATCTATCGAATCCGCCAGTGTTGGTCCCACCCGAACCTAGAAGACCTTTGTTCTTGTGTTTGACGGTGTTGGAAAAGTCTTTTGGGTGCGTTCTCGGGCAACATGATGTGACCGGGAAGAAGGAACAATCTATATACTACCTGAGCAAACAAATCACAAGCTATGAAGCCAAGTACACCTTGTTGGAAAGAACTTGTTGCGCCTTGACTTGGGTTGCTCAGAAGCTCTGGCATTACTTGTTGGCTTACACCACCTAACTCGTCACTAGGCTGGATCCTTTGAAGTATATATTCCAAAAGCCAATGCCCACCAAGAGATTAGTAAAGTGGCAGATCCTGCTCACCAAGTTTGACATAGTGTATGTCACCCGCACGGTGATGAAAGCTCAAGCCTTGGCGGATCACCTAGTTGAAAACCATGTCTATGAAGAATATCAACCTTTAAGTACTTACTTCCCGGACGAGGAAGTAAACTCAATCGAGGTAATCCCATAAAATACCAACACTTGGAAAATATTCTTTGACGGAGCTGTAAATGCAAAAGGTGTTGGGATCGGGACAATTTTGATTTCGCCCACGGGACAACACTATCTAACCACCGCCCGTCTCCACTTCTTATGTACAAACAACATTGCCGAATATGAAGCCTGCATAATGGGCATGAACATGGCAATTGACATGGATATAGAGGAGTTATTGATCATGGGAGATTCTGACTTGATCATCAAGCAAGCTCAACGGGAGTGGGAAACTCGAGATGTAAGATTCTTTCATATAGACAACATGTGGAGGATCTTGGCAGCTGATTCAAAGCCGTCAAATTCAGGTATATTCCTCGATGCCACAATGAGTTAGTTGATGCACTAGCTAGCCTAGCTGCAATGCTACCATATCCGGGCAATGCCCATATTGACCCGCTAGAGATCCAAATTCGGGAAATACATGGTTATTGTGACATAGTCAAAATAGATCCCGATTTCCAACCATGGTATCACGATATCAAAAGTTTTTTGAAAACAAGAGAATACCCGAAGCAGGCCAACGGGGACCAAAGGAGAACCATCTGAAGGCTCGCCAATAGTTTCTTCCTAAGTGGGGAAGTGTTGTATAAAAGGGATCCCGATTTGAATCTATTAAGTTGTGTGGATGGCAAATAAGTCGGAGTGATTATGAATGAGGTACACTCATGAGTATGCAGTCCCCATATGAACGGATATGTCCTCGCCAAGAAAATCTTGCGGGCAAGATATTACTGGATGACTATTGAGAAAGATTGTTTCATCTTTGTCCGGAAGTGCCATCAGTGCCAAACACATGACGACTTGATTTATGTGCCGCCTTCAGAGTTACATCCCATGTCAGCACCTTGGCCATTCGTTTCCTGGGGAATGGCTGTCATTGGGCCGATCGAGCCGAGAGCCTCGAATGGGCACAGATTTATCGTAGTTGCTATTGACTATTTCTCAAAATTGATTGAGGCAGTCACGTTCAAAGCCGTCACCAAGAAAGCAGTGGTGGATTTTGTGCATTCCAACATTATCTGTCGCTTTGGCATTCCAAAGACCATCATCACTTATAATGCTGCAAATCTCAATAGCCATTTGATGAGGGAGGTATGTGAACAATTTCAAATCACACACCGTAACTCCACCCCTTACCGGCCCAAAGCCAATGGCGCCGTTGAAGCAGCAAATAAAATCAAGAAAATCCTCAGGAAAATGATTCAATGTTCTAGACAATGGCACGAGAAATTTCCTTTTGCATTATTGGGATATCGCATGACCGTACGCACATCGGTTGGAGCTACACCTTATCTATTGGTTTACGGCACTAAAGCCGTAACACCTGCAGAAGTTGAAATTCCCTCCCTTCGGATCATTGTCGAAGCTCAAATTGAAGATGATGAATGGGTCAAAACTCGGCTGGAACAGTTAACTCTGATTGATGAGAAAATAATGGCAGCATTTTGTCACGGGCAGTTGTACCAACAAAGAATGGCCCGCGCTTATAACAAGAAAGTGCGACCTAGGAATTTCGAAGTGGGGAAACTCGTCCTGAGACGTATCCTCCCACACCATGAAGAGGAGAAAAGAAAATTCTCCGCAAATTGGAAAGGTCCGTACATTATAAGGAAATTACTACCAAAAGGAGCATTGTACTTGAGGGACATCGAAGGAAACGACCCCGAAACGGCTGTCAATGCAGACGGAGTCAAAAGGTACTATGTTTGACCTTTTCGTGATGTTGTTTCTCCCGATTGAAATGACGAAGGCTTCCATTCACGCTACCCCAAACACTATCAACTTTTGTAAACCGTTTTGAGCCGGTTACTTTTCTTTGAGAGGTTAGCCGGTGAAAACCCGCAAAGGGCACCGCTGATCGAAAGAGAGGATAATTGGTCATTGTCATGGACACAGTCCGGGGCAAGGTTTCTCAATCTCGAGGTGATAGTTGTGATGAATTTCTGAGAGTCGGACAATTTACACGGATCAGGCATCCAGTCCAAAAAGCATGTCATGTTCGTTGAAATCTGCATGCACCATAAATAAGTCCTTCCTTCCTTTCCCCGAAAGGGATACCTTTTGTTTAAATTCATTGTCCATTCTATCATTTATTTCTTTTGAACCCCTTTCGGTCTAACTTTGTCCTGAAATTAAGGCAAAGAAAGGATGGCAAGACCGATTTACAGGGTTCTCATTTGATACGGGCTAGTATGCAAAAGGCACCCAGCCTCGTTAAGGGGGATCGAGTCGATCTCGACTGGCCATAGCGGCTGATGCTTCAAACTCAGAACCCTTGAAAGGAGAATATCAAAATTGAAGTGCCTATGAAGGAAAAAGAAGTTGAAAGGTTGAGTCACATGTGGCTAACTATCTTGGCAGATCTTGAAAGCCGAAGTACTCCAAATGCTCTAAAATTGAAATTGGAGTTAAAAGTTAGAACTGAAAGACCAATAAAGGCGAAACGGAGTCGGAAGGTTAAGTCTCACGCGACTAAACGTTGCAGCAGAAATAGAGGAGCCAAAATTCTGCTCGATACTTCGAAAATATAAAAGAAAAAAGCAAGTGAAAGGCCTACAAAGGAAAAATAAAGTCAAAGGTTGGGTTCCACATGACCGATCTCCGTGTTAAAGTCTAGAAGGCCAGGGTCCTCGGGTTTAGAAATGAAACCCAATCCCCAGAGAACAGGCAAGCAGTTGAAATTTTCGTCAAAAGTACGGGCCGAAATCAAAGCCGCAAAACCAACCACCGTGTCAAACTAACAAATTATCCGTTCTTTGAAAAATAAGGAAATAGGTGCAACCCGAAAGCAACTTTGCAAGAAGAAGGTGCAACCAAATGGAGCTGCGCAAGGGCTAGAAGTGGCTCTGCAGCGACAGTTTAAAAAAAAAAAGGAAGTCTCCTCTAAAATCCTTTCCCGCATTTACTCATTCTCTGAAAATAAAATGAAAAAAAAAAGAGAAGAAGAAGAATAAATGATGTTGAAAATAATTCAAACCTAAAGTAGTATAGGGCCTCTTATCCCTAGCAGACACCAGCATAACCTGGTGATATTGTCCTGACAACAACATAACCTGTTGATCATCTCCTGACACTGGCATAACCCAAGGATCTCTTTTTCCCGGCAACAGCATAACCTGTTAACCTTTCAGACACTAGTATAACCTGGTGATCTTTTTCTGACAGCAGCATAACTTGTTGATCATTTTCCGACACTGGCATAACCCAGTGATCTCTTCTTTCCAGACTCCAGCATAAGCTGGTGATCTTTTCCTGACAACAGCGTAACCTGTTGATCATTTCCCGACACTGGCATAACCCAGTGATCTCTTCTTTCCAGACACCAGCATAACCTGGTGATCTTTTCCTGAAAACATCATAACATGTTGATCATTTCCTGACAGTGGCATAACCCAGTGATCTCTTTTACAGGAAACATCATAACCTATTGACCTTTCCAGACACCAGCATAACCTGTTGATCATTTCCCGACACTGGCATAACCCAGTGATCTCTTCTTTCCATATACCAGCATAACCTGGTGATCTTTTCCTGACAGCAGCATAACCTGGTGATCATTTTCTGACACTGGCATAACCCAGTGAGCTCTTTTCCAGTCAATAGCATAACCTGTTGACCTTTCCAGACACCAGCATAACCTGGTGATCTTTTTCTGACAGCAGCATAACCTATTGATCATTTCCCGACACTGGCATAACCCAGCAATCTCTTCTTTCCAGACGCCAGTATAACCTGCTGATCTTTTCCTGACAACAGCATAACCTGTTGATCCTTCCCTAGACGCCGACATAACCCGGTAATCTCTCTCCCGGCAACAGCATAACTTGTTGACCTTTCCCGACACCAGCATAATCTGGTGATCTTCCTTGACAACAGCATAACCTGTTGATCTTTTCCTGACACTAGCATAACCCAGTGATCTCTTTTCTTGACAACAACATAACCTGTTGATTCTTCCCCAGATACCGGCATAACCTGGTGATCTTTCCTTGACGACAGCATAAATTGTCGATCTTTTCCAGCATAGGGTCTCCAATCCCTAGTTGATTCTACTTTTAGGCATAGGGTATCCACCCCTAGTCTACATTCATTCCAGGTACACCATTCCCGGCTTTTCATTGTTTTCAATAATAAGTAGCATAAATTTCGTTACAATAACTCACGAAATTTTTCTAGTGAAAACTGGAGCAGAACATTTCATCCGTTTGTTTTAATTTTGCGCAGATTACACTTTAGGACAATGGGTTTTAGATGACCGAAAGAAGACGTCTCAATTCAGAATAAAAGGAAAGAAGAAAAGAAAAAGAGTTGAACCCCAAAGTACAGAAGCAGAAAAGGTGCGGACTGCTCAAAGCAAGATTGAAATCGCAATCTATGCACATCCCGTCTTAATTTAAAATCTAAAGGAGATTGAACCAGCACCTACAATTAACAAGCATCAAGATTCGGATCGGAGACTATATAAAAGCAGTCAAGACTCAAGATCAAGCTTCAGAAAGCTAATAGATAGGAATCTTGTAACTCTTAGTTGATAGGTTAGTTAGTCTTTTTCATTTTTCGACTTTGGTGTAATAAGGAGCTCAACAAGCAGTAACAGCAGCAACAGCAGTGAAATCACAGTTACCCGATAGTCCCAGCTATCAAAACCTCCAGAACTACACCGACTTGATTCCTTTATAGCCAAGGATATGTAGGTAACCTTTGAAGCAAGGTTCGGTCAAACTTTTCAAAAACGCTTCGCATGGAGTATTTGACCAGGTAAAAGTTGTTCATGACTGCTCACTGTGTTTTTGCCCGAAAAACCTTTCGTGTTTCCGAGCAAAGAGGGGCAGTTGTGAGCATGTAATTTTTCGCCTATTAGATACTCCTACAAATTTGATAAATAATTCAATTTTTATGGAATTTTATTAAACTTAATTTTTTTTTCGTGAATTATTTGCTCTGTATGATCATAAGTCATCTTTTAAAAATTTATAATAATAACAAACAGTTTAAATTTTTATTTATCTTGCATAATTAGGTTTTTAGTTTAACTTGCCTAATTCGATCATTTTATCAGGAAAATTATAAAAGTTGTTCTTTAAATAATTATGAGTATTAAAATTAATAGTTTCACTTTAATTTACTCATTAATTAAGCTACAATTAGATGAAATTAGGTCAAGATTATTTTTTACTAATTAGAATGATTTAATTAGGTTGATTACTTAACCTAAGTGTTCCAAAGACCAAAAATCGGGCCTGGGCCAATGCACCCAGGCCCAAAACTCCTTTCTCACTACCCAATACACTCCAGCCCAAACCCCATTACCTGGCCAGCCCCATATATTACCCAAACGACCCCGTTTTGTCCCATCCAATCCCAGCCATTGGATCGATTTGATCCAACGGCTCCCAAACTCCCCCCCCCCTAAACTATATAAGTGTCCGAACGGACCCCTACCCCCCAGAACACGCCCCACTCTCTCGTCTCTCTCCCTATACCAAACCCTAGCCTCCCTCAAATACTTACCGCCTCCGCCGGCCATAAATCGCCTACCAGTGGCAGATCTCAACCAAATGACCCAAAATTTTCACCAAGCAACCTCCTTCTCCCCCTCAACCGCATCCTACCCTTAGTTTCTCCAAAAACCTTTCCAAAATTCTCCAATTTTAGATCTAAAATTCAAAACCCTAAAAATTCTACCACTGGCCAAATTAAAGAGAATTAACGACTCAAATTCACATGAGTCAATAGCTATCAACAAAAGCTATTGATTCATGTGGGTTTGGCCCATTTCCGAACCCCGCTGGGGTCCGGCCAAAGTCTGGCGAGCCGCCGGAATTCGGCCAACCTTTGCTCAATTAACTGGTACCGTCTTCTTCCTATTCCTTTAATTATTTTATGTTAAAATCATTTGTTTGGTTTAGTTTTAGGTTTTCCCGTATAATACTTTCTTTTTTTAGTTGATTATTTTAGGTTAAACTTTAATTACTTTCATGCATGACTCAATTAATTTAATTGTATGCAGGATTTTCCAGAATAATAACCGCATAAATTTAGTTTGATATTAATTATTTATTGATTAGGGTTTCATGATCTTGCTTAAACCTGTTGTGAATGCTAAAATGATAAATTAATCTATGCTAAAATTTTGTACTAAAATCAGTGCTTGATTTGCAAATTTGAGTTCGATTTGATGGCTCTCTTGTGATTCCCTTAATCTTGACATTTTTTAGAATAACAATTTAGGTCAGAATGCTAATTAAGACTGATTGGTTCATGTTTCTTCTGTTTTCATCTTCTTTATTAATTAGAGACTACTTGGAATCAATTATAAGTTTCGTGTTAATGTTAGTTTTAGATTTTTCAATTTTTTTTTCTTGACTATTTCATCCTGTAAAGCAGTATAACAGTCATTGTGTGTTAGTCACTAATAGTCTACTCATGTACTGTTACCAATTTTCAAGTGTTAATTATAGGTTGATCTAATTTAGACCCTTAGGTTAGATTTTGTATATATAATTGCATGTTAGTCATGAACATGCATAGTAACTGTTTGTTTGAGATTAATCACTGATTTAATTGGTTCATCATTAAATAGCTATGTGTGAGTCAATTAGAATTCTGATCTCTGGCCATTTAATGGAAGGATTAGTTATATTTGACTAGTTACCTAAGCTTAGGTTGAAACTAAGATTAAGTCATAATATATGATAATTGACTAAGTCTAATGGCTTAACTATTTGAATCATTTGAACTAACTAATCTAAGTCCTAAAATAAATTCAATTAAGATTTAACTAATTATCTTATTTAGATCTGTTCAACCTCACTTTTAAAGAGGCTTAAGCTTCCAACTTCTTCATTAAGTTAATCACTCAATTAGGATAAAATTAGTCAACAATAATAAGTAACTTAATCTTTAACACTAAATGGGTAATTTTAAGAGATATTTCAGGGTAGTTTAGGAATATTAAATGACGAATCTTGACTGTAACAACTCAAGAAGCTTCTAGAATTAGGATAAACATCAAAATAAAATCAGTAAAGCACAAAATCGGATTTTTGAGGTAAAAGCAGTAATTTAAGGGGTAAAAGGGGGCTGTTAAATAGAAGAACCTTCTAGAAAATGGTACAGCTTGTCCTAGTTGTTACAAAGATGCCAAAATTGGATAAGAATAGATAGTTGTACATGTACTATTTTTAGATTAAGGGATAAGGAATATTCTCAATTGATGCCACCCTTAGGTTACCTATATATAGGCTGTGCCATTTTCTGAATAATACACACACTTGACCACATATTTTAGAGAGAGATTTTCAGACTTTACAAGAGAGAATTCATAAAAAAAAAATACATATTTTACACAAAGAAAACTTTCTGAAAATTAGTAGGAAATCTTCTCTTAAAAACACATCTTCATTTTCGAGAAAAGAACACTGAAAATACTCAAAAATGGATGCAGAAACATCCTAAAAAACTTGGTTTTCTTTAGCCTTGGTATTCTGAAAGACTGGTTCTAGCTGCTGATTTTTCTAGGGTGAAATTTTCGAGTCAAAATCCTAGGTTTCTTTGCTGATTTTTCTGGGTTTCCCTTGGGCTTGTTGTTGTGTAGAGCTTGCATAAGTTCTACTGTTTTTGATCTAATCTGGTCGTCTACTCTTGCTATTGTGATGATCCAAAAGGTAATCTTGTATAAGTTAGCAAAAATTATGTTCCGAGGCCCGAAAGCCTCCGTTAAATTGGAGAATTTAGAAGTTTATGAAGTTTGAGAAAATTCTATGGATTTTTGAGCTTAAATCATTGTTTTTTATGTTATTTTAGTGGTTTAGTTATTCAAATAAGTTCGTAAGATGATTTTGAAGGTGTGTGTGTTTGGTTTTGAGCCCCGAGGGCTCGGTTGAGTTTCGGGTAGGTAACGAGGTGCGAAAAGTTTAGGAAATCTGGTGTTTACTGTTGTTTCTAGTGTCTGAAGAGTTCTTCTATGCAATCGCATAAGCCTTGTCGCGATCGCATAGAGTAGCTGGGAGGGGTAACAGAGTTTCACTATGCGATCGCATCTCTATATCCGCGATCGCATAGTGGTTCAGTGTAGTCAGGTGGGGCTGGGGGTTAACACTCCGCAATCGCATGTTGTCTTCCGCGATCACATTTACCAAGACCCAGGCCTCTATGCGATCGCAGCCCTTTCTCTGCGATCACATAGGGCAATTTCGCCCAGTTGTTCTTTAAGTCAAAAATAGAATACTTAACACGGGATTTCACTATTTTCAACACTCTCTTCTTTCCCCAACCTCCATTGACGACCCCCAAGCTAACTTCCTTCTATAACCTCGTGGGTAAGTGAATCCAACTCCTAATTCTTTCACTTTTCTTCCATAATCACTGGAAATATAGGCCTAAAATCCTAAAATCAAGTAGAAAGTAGGGGTTTTGGGTAAATTTAGGTTTTTGTGAATTTTTTGTGATTCAACCTCAATTTGGGGTCATATTTCAAAAGAAATCATATATTTGAACTCGTAGGGGTATGGGTGATCGGGTTTTGGTCCTAGCCTCATGTTTGGACCAAGTGGGCCCGGGGTCGCATTTTGGTATTTTTGGAAGAATGCTAGGAATTGTATATTTAGGCTATCGAATTGTTTTAATGAGTCATTATTGATGTTACTAAGTTAATTATGTCTAGATATTGTTGTTCCGGAGTTGAATTCAAAAGGAAAGGCGGTGTTAGAGGCTTGATTGCTATTTTTGGACCCGAGATAAGTATCTTGCCTAACTTTTGTGAGGGAATAAGCATCGTATGATATGTGCTAAGTGTTTATCATGTGCAATAAATAGGTGAGGTGACGAGTACCTACACATTGTGTGTCAAGCATGCCCGCGAGTCCATTTTTGATGAAATTCTTGTCCTTACTTCCACATTTACTGTATTATGAATTTATCTTTACTTGGAAGTTGATTGTTGTTGAAAATCCTCATTGATGAACTTGTGATGTAATGGTCCTATTGAGGACCCAACTGTAAAGGATATACTTGAAAAGGTAGGTTATAGCTGAGACCCTTGCCGGGCAATTTGTTATGATAATGACTGATATTTTCCCCTTGCCGGGTAATCATGATTTGTGATTCCACTATGCTGCATTTCGTGCCATATTTTATATTCTTATGCACGAGGGGACATTCCGTGCCATATTTCATATTGTTATGCATGAGGGGAAATTCCGTGCCATATTTTATATTGTTATGCACGATCGGACATTCCGTGCCATATTTTATATTGTTATGCACGAGGGGACATTCCGTGCCATATTTTATATTGTTATGCACGACGGGACATTTCGTGCCATATTTTATATTGTTATGCACGACGGGACATTTCGTGCCGTGATTATGATGTTTTCTGCAAGAGGGGACATTCCGTGCCATATTTTATATCGTAATGCACGAGGGGACATGCCGTGCCGTTTCTTTTCACTGTTTAATTTGTGTTGTCAATCCCCGTTGTCAATCCCCGTTATTATTTTCGGATATTTTAGAGAGTTGTTTTCGTTCCCGTCATTTCAGTATTTGCTATCCCGTACCCCCAGCATGTTTTTCCCCGTAATTGTATTCTTGTTTAGTTTCTACTTTACTATTGAACTACACAGGTACAATTTGTTGTCGTTTCCTAGCCTCGTCACTACTTCGGCCGAGGTTAGGCTCGGAACTTACTTAGTACATGGGGTCGGTTGTACTGATGCTACACTACACATCTTATTGTTGTGCATATCCCGCACCCAGACCCAGTGGACAGCGTTGAGGGAGTCTCCTTCAGTCCACCTTAGAGGATTCAAGGTATACCTGCTGGAGTTCGTGGGCCTTGGCGCCTCTCCTATCCCTAGTTCTTGATTTCTGTCTTGTCTTTCCTCTAGTTTTTAGAGACAGTCATGTATTTCCTTTCATACTTTGTATTTAGCACTCCTATAGACAGTTCGTGAGTTTGTGACTCCAAGTTTTGGGAAATTATTGCGAAGTTGTATTATGTTGTTTTTACTTAGCTTTGAAACTTTATCTACTTCCGTTGTTAAATTGTGAACTGTTTTTAGCTTATTCTGTCAATTTGGTGTAATCATATTAGTTTAACTGTACAATTGACTTGTCTAGCGGGTTCAACATTAGACGCCATCACGGCCCGAAGGTGGGATTTTTGGTCGTGACAAGTTGGTATCAGAGCCCTAGGTTGCTTAGGTCTCACAACTCATGGAAAACTTGGTAAAGTCTGAGGGATTACAGAGATGTCTTTATTTATCCCCCAGAGGCTGCAAAGTTAGGAATAACTTCACTTTTCTTCTTCTTTGTCGTGCGATTTGAATTCTGAGTACTGATTGAGTTTCTATTATATGCTCTCACAGATGGAGAGGACGCGTGCTTCCCTTGGTTCCGCTCAGCAGCCCGACACTCCTGCTACAGCTCCTACAAGGGGTCGAGGTCGAGGACAAGGTTGTGCTAGAGGTCGAGGCCGGGGACGGGCTCAGCCTAGAGCAACAGCCCCAATGGAGGAACCTCAGGTCGAGTCTGACGGGGAGGTCCTAGTTCCGGCAGTCCCAGTTGGACCAGCTCAGGTCCCAGAGGGGTTCATAGCCACCCCAGTGCTTCAGGACGCTCGTGTCTGTCTAGTCGGACTCATGGAGAGTGTAGCACATGCGGGTCTTCTTCCTACTGCACCAGCCGTCTCTCATAATGGGGGAGGGACCCAGACTCCTGCTACTCGCACACCAGAGCAGCTAGATCCTCAGTTTTAGACTCCGGCACCTCAGCCAGCCGGAGTAGCCCAGCCGGGTATTGCAGCACCAGTAGCAGAGGGAGAAGTTATGTCAGTAGATGCTTTGTGGAGACTGGACAGGTTCACTAAGTTATTCACTGCCACTTTTTCTGGTTCACCATCAAAGGATCCCCAAGATTATTTGGACAGCTGTCATGAGGTTCTTCGGAACATTGGCATAGTATAGTCCAATGAAGTTGATTTTGCTACCTTTCATCTATCGGGTTCCGCCAAGACTTGGTGGAGAGACTATTGCTTGACCAGGCTAGCTGGGTCTGCATCTTTGACTTGGACTCAGTTCAGAGGTATTTTTGGGGAAGCTCCTTCCATTACTCAGAGAGAGGACCTTCGGAGGCAGTTTGAGCGTCTCCAGCAGGGATCTATGTCAGTCACTCAGTATGAGACTAGGTTCATTACTCTGGCCCGACATGCTCTTATGATACTTCCCACTGATCGGGAGAGGGTTCGGAGATTTATTGAGGGATTGGCCCAGCCTATCAGACTTCAGATGGATAGAGAGTCAGGTACTGATATTTCATTCCAGGATGCGGCCAATGTGGCCAGGAGGATTGAGATGATTATGTCACAGGGTGGTGGTCAGGGGTCTGACAGGAGGCCCCGTCACTTCGGTCATTTCAGTGGAGCCTCATCTGGGGGCAGGGATTCTTCAGGAAGAGGTCATCCTCCCAGATCCTATCATTCGACACTTCAGGTAGCTCACAGTGCACCACCAGCTCCTATTGGTGCACCACCAGCACCTATAAGTGCACCGTCGCTTCAGAGTTTCCAAGGTGGTTATCAGGGTCGACAGGGCCAGTTCTATAGTCAGCAGCCACATCAGCAGAGGCCTTGTTATACTTGCGGTGGATTGGGGCATATTTCCAGGTTTTTCCCCCGAGGTTCTGGTGGGTCTCAGTATCAGGGTTCCTGTGCCATGGTTCCCGCATCAGGCGCACCCCCACCCCCTCAGCTAGCTAGGGGTGGTGGTCGGGGTGCCAGAGGTAGAGGTCAGGCCGCAGTAGGTCGACCCAGAGATGATCAGATTGGAGGGGATCAGCCCCGGTGCTATGCTTTTCCTGCCAGGCCTAATGCCGAGGCTTCTGATGCAGTTATTACAGGTACGGTTTCAGTTTGCAGCCGAGAGGCTTCGGTGTTATTTGATCCGGGTTCTATATTCTCCTATGTGTCTTCATATTTTTCCCCTTATTTGAGTATGCCCCGTGATTCCTTGAGTAGTGTTGTGCATGTGTCTACACCGGTGGATGATTCTATAGTCGTAGATCGAGTCTACCATGCTTGCTTAGTAGTCATGGGTGGTCTGGAGACTCAGGTTGATCTTTAGCTTCTGGATATGGTTGACTTCGATTTTATATTAGGGATGGATTGGTTATCCCCCTATTATGCTATTTTGGACTGTCATGCCAAGACAGTGACCTTGGATTTGCCATGGGTGCCTCGTTTGGAGTGGAATGGAAATCCTAGTCATTCTTCTGGTAGAGTTATTTCTTATATGATGGCTCGGTGCATGGTCGAGAAGGGTTGTTTGGCCTATCTGGCCTATGTTCGTGATTCTAGCACCAAGGTTCCTTCCCTGAGGTCTGTGCCCATAGTTCGTGAGTTTCCAAAGGTTTTCCCTGCTGACCTGCCGGGTATGCCACCCGACAGGGATATTGATTTTTGTATTGAGTTAGCTCAGGGCACCCAGCCTATTTCTACTCCGCCGTATCGCATGGTCTCGCCAGAGTTGAAGGAGTTGAAAGATCAGTTGCAGGATTTGCTGGATAAAGGCTTCATTATGCCTAGTGTCTCTCCTTGGGGTGCTCCAGTATTGTTTGTCAAGAAGAAAGATGGCTCGATGAGGATGTGTATTGACTATCGACAGTTGAATAAGGTTACTATTAAGAACAAGTATCCTTTGTTGAGGATTGATGATTTATTCGACTAGCTTCAGGGTGCTTCAGTGTTTTCCAAGATTGACTTGAGATCTGGTTACCATCAGCTGAGGATTAGGGAGTCCGATGTCCCTAAGACATCTTTTCGCACTCGTTATGGGCATTATGAGTTCTTAGTGATGTCATTTGGGCGTACGAATGCCCCCGCTGCTTTCATGGAGTTAATGCACCGAGTGTTCAGGCCTTACTTGGAATCATTAGTGATTTTTTTCATTGATGATATATTGATATACTCTCGCAGCCGAGAGGAGGATGAGTAGCCCCTTAGATTCTTCCTCCATACTCTGAGGGATAGTCAATTGTATGCAAAATTTTCCAAGTGCGAGTTCTGGTTTAGTTCAGTTGCCTTTCTAGGCCACGTGGTATCATCAGAGGGTGTTCAGGTGGATCCCAA
This sequence comes from Nicotiana paniculata, assembly GCA_005239505.1. NCBI lineage: Eukaryota > Viridiplantae > Streptophyta > Magnoliopsida > Solanales > Solanaceae > Nicotiana > Nicotiana paniculata. Next base: position 33,889 of record ML357734.1, on the reverse strand, counting down.
GAAGATTTTAGCAGTCAGAGATTGGCCTAGACCCACCTCAGCTACAAAGATCCGGAGTTTCTTGGGCTTAGCTGGTTATTATCGCCGGTTTGTGGAGGGCTTTTCATCCATTGCAGCCCCGATGACCAGGTTGACTCAGAAGAGTGTCCAGTTCAGGTGGTCTGATGAGTGCGAGGTGAGCTTTCAGAAGCTCAAAACCTCCTTGACCATGGCACTAGTGTTGGTTTTGCCCACAGGTTCAGGATCGTATATCGTGTATTGTGATGCTTCACGGGTTGGGCTTGGTGCAGTGTTGATGAAGGATGGCAAGGTTATATCCTATGCTTCTCGTCAGTTGAAGGTCCATGAGAAGGTCTATCCAGTTCATGACTTGGAGTTAGCAGCTATTGTGCATGCATTGAAGATTTGGAGGCATTACTTGTATGGTGTTCCATGAGGTGTTCAAGGATCATAAGAGCTTGCAGTATTTGTTTAAACAGAAGAGTTGAACATGAGGCAGAGGAGATGGTTAGAGTTGCTGAAGGATTATGATATTACCATTTTTTATCATCGGGGGAAGGCCAATGTGATGGCCGATGCTTTGAGTCGGAAGTCAACCAGTATGGGTAGTCTTGCCTATTTATCAGTCGGAGAGCGACCTCTTGCTTTGGATGTTCAGGCGTTAGCCAACTGATTTGTGAGATTGGAGGTTTCTGAGACTGGAAGTGTTTTGGCCTATACCCTAGCCCGTTCTTCTTTGTATGACCGTATTCGGGCCAGGCAGTATGAGGATCGCCATTTATGTGTTCTTAGAGATAGAGTCAGGCACGAAGATTCCAAGAAGGTTACGGTTGATGTTGAGGGAGTTTTGAGGATGCAAGGACGGATTTGTGTACCTGATGTGGATGGTATTCGTGAGTTGATACTACAGGAGGCCCACAGTTCCCGGTAATCCATTCATCCGGGCGTCGTAAAGATGTACTAGGATTTGCGGCAGCATTATTGGTGGTGTAGAATGAAGAAGGATATTGTAGCTTATTTAACTCGGTGCTTGAATTGTCAGCAGGTTAAGTACGAGCACCAGAGACCCGGTGGTTTGATGCAGCAGATTCAGCTTCCCGAGTGGAAGTGAGGGCGTATCACCATGGACTTTGTAGTTGGACTCCCACGAACTCAGAGGATGTTTGATGCAGTATGGGTCGTTGTGGATAGGCTGACCAAGTCAGCGCACTTCATTCCAGTATCAGTTTCGTATTCAGCAGAAAAATTAGCAAGGATCTATGTGAGAGAGATTGTTAGACTGCATGGTGTGCCCATATCCATTATATCAGACCGAGGTACTCAGTTTACCTCCCATTTCTGGAGAGTATTTCAGCGATAGTTGGCCACCCAGATTGATTTGAGCACCGCATTTCATCCTCAGACGGACGGACAGTCCGAGCGTACTATTCAGATTTTGGAGGATATGTTGCAAGCTTGTGTTATTGACTTTGGAGGTTCGTGGGACCAGTTTTTGCCTTTAGCTGAGTTTGCCTACAACAAAATCTATCAGTCGAGCATTCAGATGGCTCCATATGAGGCGTTGTATGGTAAACAGTGTCGATCTCCAGTCGGATGGTTTGAGCCGGGAGAGGCTAGATTGTTGGGTTCTGAGTTAGTCCAGGATGCCTTGGACAAGGTGAAGATCATTCAGGATAGACTTCGTATAGCTTAGTCCAGGCAGAATAGTTATGCGGATCGCAGAGTTCGAGATTTGGCATTTATGATAGGCAACCGAGTATTTCTTCGGGTGTCGCCCATGAAGGGCGTGATGAGGTTCGGAAAAAAGGGCAAGTTGAGCCCTAGGTACGTTGGTCCATTTGAGATTCTGAACAAGGTAGGAGAGATGGCCTACCGACTTTCCTTTCCACTTAGTTTGTCAGCCGTGCATCTGGTATTTCACATGTCTATGCTCCGGAGGTACATTGCAGACCCATCTCATGTGCTTGACTTCAGTGGTGTCCAGTTGGACAAGGATTTGTCTTATGAGGAGGAACCGGTAACCATATTAGATCGGCAGGTGCGACAGTTGAGATTGAAGAGTTATCCTTCGGCTTGTGTTCAGTGGAGAGGTCAGCCTGTTGAGGCAGCTACTTGGGAGTACGAGCCCAATATGGGGAGCCATTATCCCCACTTTTTCCCCATTTCAGGTAACTTTCTATGTCCGTTCGAGGACGAACGGTTGTTTTAGAGGTGGATATTGTGATGACCCAAAAGGTCATCTTGTATAAGTTCGCAAAAACTATGTTTCGAGGCCCGAAAGCCTCCGTCAATCTCACCTCAATGTACGTGCACAGCCCGAGCGCGTAGCCGGGGAAATTTTTATGTGGAAATGTGTTGAACAGTTGAATTTATGATAATTAATGAAATAAAGTTGACTTTGGTCAACATTTTTGGTAAACGGACCCGGACCCGTGATTTGATGATCTCTGAGGGTCGGTGGGAAAATATGGGACTCGGGCGTAAGCCCGGAATCGAATTCCGAGGTCCCAAGCCCGAGAAATGAATTTTTAACGAAAATTGTTTTCTGAAAATAATAAAGGTTTTTGAAAATGATAATTGATGTGAAAACCGTGTTACCGGGCCCGTATTATGGTTCCGGAGACCGGGACAGGTTTAATATATGTTATGTGACATATCTGTGAAATTTGGTGTAAAACGGACTTGGTTTGACGTGTTTCGGATCAAATTGGAGAATTTAGAAGTTTAATGAAGTTTGAGAAAATTCTATGGATTTTTGAGCTTAAATCATTGTTTTTGATGTTATTTTTGTGGTTTAATTATTCGAATAATTTCGTAGGATGATTTTGAAGTCGTGTGTGTGTTTGGTTTTGAGCCCCGAGGGCTCGGGTGAGTTTCGGGTAGGTAACGGGGTGCGCAAAAGGTTAGGAAATCTGGTGTTTACTGTTGTTTCTGATGTATGAAAAGTTCTTCTATGCGATCGCATAAGCCTTGTCACGATCGCATAGATTAGCTAGGAGGGGTAGAAGAGTTGCACTATGTGATCGCATCTCTATATTCGCGATCACATATTGGGTCAGTGTAGTCAGGTGGGGCTGGGGGGTTAACACTCCGTGATCGCATGTTGTCTTCCGCGATCCCATTAACCAAGACCCAGGCCTCTACGCGATCGCAGCCATTTGTCCGCGATTGCATAGGGAAATTTCGTCAAGTTGTTCTTTAATTTAAAAACATAATACTTAACACGGGATTTCACTATTTTCAACACTCTCTTGTTTCCCCAACCTCCATTGATGACCCCCAAGCTAACTTCCTTCCATAACCTCATGGGTAAGAGAATCCAACTCCTAATTCTTCCACTTTACTTCCATAATCACTAGAAATCTAGGCCTAAAATCAAGTAGAAATTATGGGTTTTGGGTAGATTTAGGTTTTTGGGAATTTTGGGTGATTCAACCTCAATTTGGTGTCGGATTTCAAAACAAATCATATATTTTAACTCGTAGGGGTATGGGTGATTAGGTTTTGGTCCGAGCCTCGTGTTTGGACATAGCAGGCCTGGGGTCGAATTTTGGTATTTTTGGAAGAATGCTAGGAATTGTATATTTAGGCTATCGGATTGTATTAATAAGTCATTATTGATGTTAATAAGTTAATTATGTCTAGATATTGTTGTTCCGGAGTTGAATTCAAAAGGAAAGGCGGTGTTAGGGGCTTGACTGCTATTATTGGACCCGAAGTAAGTGTCTTGCCTAACTTTGGTGAGGGAATAGACATCGTATGATATGTGCTAAGTGTTTATCATGTGCAATGCATAGGTGAGGTGACCAGTACCTATGCATTGTGTGTCAAGCATGCCCGTGAGTCCATTTTTTATGAAATTCTTGTCCTTACTTCCACATCTATTGTATTATGAATTTTTATCTCTACTTGTAAGTTGATTGTTGTTGAAGATACTCGTTGATGAACTTGTGATGTAATGGTCCTATTAAGGACCCAACTGTAAAGGATATACTTGAAAAGGTTGGTTATAGCTGAGACCCTTGCCGGGCAATTTGTTATGATAATGACTGATATTTTTCCCTTGTTGGGTGATCATGATTTGTTATTTCACTATGCTGCATTCCGTGCCATATTTTATATTTTTATGCACGAGGGGACATTCCGTGCCATATTTTATATTGTTATGCACGAGGGTACATTCCGTGCCATATTTTATATTGTTATGCACGAGGGAACATTTCGTGCCGTGCTTATGATGTTTTATGCACGAGGGGACATTCCGTGCCATATTTTATGTTGTTATGCCCGAGGGTACATGCCATGCCATTTCTTTTCACTGTTTAATTTGTGTTGTCAATCCCCGCTGTCAATCCCCGTTATTATTTCCGGATATTTTAGATAGTTGTTTTCGTTTCCGTCATTTCAGTATTTGCTATCCCTTACCCCCAGCATGTTCTTCCCTGTAATTTTATTCTTGTTTAGTTTCTACTATACTATTGAACTACACAGGTACAATTTGTTGTCGTGTCCTAACCTCGTCACTACTTCGGTCGAGGTTAGGCTCGGCACTTACTCAGTACATGGGGTTAGTTGTACTGATGCTACACTGCACATCTTATTGTTGTGCATATCCCGCACTCGGACCCAGTGGAAAGCGTTGAGGGAGTCTCCTTCAGTCCACCTTAGAGGCTTCAAGGTATCCCCGCTGGCGTTCGTGGGCCTTGGCGTCTCTCCTATCCCTAGTTCTTGATTTCTGTCTTGTCTTTCCTCTACTTTTCAGAGACAGTCATGTATTTCCTTTCAGACTTTGTATTTAGCACTCCTATAGACAGTTCTTGAGTTTGTGACTCTAGGTTTTGGGGAATTATTGCGAAGTTGTATTATGTTGTTTTACTTAGCTTTTTATCTACTTCCGCTGTTAAATTGTGAACTGTTTTAGCTTATTCTGTCAATTCGGTGTTATCATGTTAGTTTAACTGTACACGTTGGCTTGTCTAGCGGGTTCAACGTTAGACGCCATCACGGCCCGAAGGTGGGATTTCGAGTCATGACAGCTATATTATTTCACTTTTAAGGTATGTAACATTTTGTTCTTAAATAATTCCTTTGACTCAAAAATTTTTGTTTGATTGGTATTTAAACCTGTTTTGGTTGGCTGAACTTTTCTGTTAGTTTTAAAGTCATGAACATGTGGATTTTGGGTTAATTAATGCAAACAGATCATATGTTAGTGCTATCTTGAACATCTGTTAAATCTTTTCATTTTCCTATGTTCAAATTTCCTCCATGTCTATGCTTGACTATGCTTGTATTTAAACTCTAATTAAGGCTATAAGAATTATGCCTTTAAAACAACATTAAAGGAAGTGAATATGACCCTCTAATGGTCAGATTCACCCCATCACAATGCATAAACTTTTCTCTTTTTGTATGTTTTGCTGTTAAAAAGCTGCAGGTGTTGATCCTACAAGTTGACAAAAGGATGTTTGGGATTATAGTTAGGAACAATAGTTTTCTGAGTCCCTTTATTTTCGTATAAAGATACATATTTTGTAGGTATACTTTGTAGTCGAAAGATCATGTAAACCCCTGTATATCTGCTTTAAAACTACATCTTCTGTTCATGTAATAAACTAGACTGGACATTTATCTTATGTTATACCATAGTGTAAGCAACGATTAAGGCAAGGATTTGTATATTCTTTAGCAAAACTCTGTAATCAAACAAGCTTGGAATGATTAAATCTTGTTTAAACTTTTTTTTTCTCTGATTCTGAAATATGTTTCTTCAAGCTCTAAATGAAAGCCATACAAATTGGGTCAGACCTGTGAGGGGGCCTAATAGGCTTGAATGAGGTTGAACCCTAGGCTATTGGGCCTGGGGGGTATAAAGGCCCAAAATCCTAGTACTATTTTTAAAAAAGAAGTTTTTAGTATAATTTGATTTAAATTCGAAAATCTGGTTAGTAATAAAGATAATAGTCTTCTTGCATAAACTGAACTAGATAATATCCCTAGTCCCTCAGATCACATCTAGGACCTTTCTCATCTCATTAGATTTATGTGGGTTCGGTATATATATATATTTTTTATAGATACAGCTTTTGTGTTAGTTAAAGAAACAAATGCTCAAACTTGCCTTATTTATTGTCATATAGTTCGAAATGTGTTTAGTTAAATCAGCATGCTCATTTCTTGTACACTTGGACTCCTTCATGTGATCTTTTAGCTGAACCGTGTATCTCCTCCTCTTCACAATAGCCAAAATTGGGCCAGATTTAGCGAATGGCCCAAATCCTCAATTTAGGCTAACAAACTTAGCCTTAGAATACCTTGAACAAGTACTTTGTAGTCTAAAAAAAATGCTCCTTAGACTAATACTACAAATAAGTTAGGAAAAGACAAAGAACTTATGAAAAATAATAGTTTTACTTCAAATAAGCAACTAAATCATCGTGACCATAGTCATGATTACGTAACTTACACTCGGGTTTGCAACTCATGCTACTCGATCACAACTTCAAACTATAATAAAAAATTAACACATTGTAAATTACGGGTGCATTTCATGTGGCGCATTTACAACGTGTCCTAAAATGATAAGTGCACACCATCGTGACTTGTTTCAGAATAATCCATAAATAATAAAAGCGGTTTCGCACCCCTTTTTCCTCGAGGAGATCGGGTTTATGACATTGGTTGGGACAACTCGTTACTTTTGGGAAAGGGATTTGCATATTTTGAAGAGTCTCCACCTAACGATTTTAATGGTGCGTTAGGGCACCTAAGGGGTTCAATTACAACTACGTTACTAACCAGAGATTGGGTAAGGGCTTGAAATTATCCTAAGGGGAAGGTGTTAGGCACCCCTAGGGATCCACAAGTGTGGTTCCCGGCCAAATGGTTTCGTGAATTTGTACAAGTAGCAAACAACAAACAAAGGCTCAAAAAAGGGTGGCTTTAATTCTTAAGCATGCAGATGTTAAAAAAAAAGTAAAGAAGATTAGCTTTCGAGAAGGACTACGAGCTAAGCATATAAAAGGTGTCCTAGGTTTATAATAATATGGATCACATCAATGCAATACGCGGTAATCACTCCTCGAAGAGGGGCTACATGTGGCATTAGCGCACCGGTCATCAAATCCATATTCTACCCTTTCCACCCCGTAAGGTTATAAAAAACGAGTGTTGGTCTCGACCTCTATTGCATGTTGTTACCCATCCCTTCCTATCAGTCCCAGAGGAGATTAGGACTCCTATCCTAAAGGGATATGCTAGGCAGACCCTCAAGTTTTAAAGGTAAAATTCTAAGGCGACAGATAACAAACAAGTAGGACTGCAGATGAAGGAAAGCACAGAAAACAGATAAAGGCTCAGTTATTCCTCCACACACAGTACACATAAGCAGCATGTCTCATACACAACTAAGGTCCATATTAATTCAGAATCCTAAAGCATGGTATCTATGTGACAACACAAAGAAAAATTTATTGCATAACTCAGAGAGGAAGTCTTAATCAGGCTTGCCTACTGGTTTTAAGCATGCTGACAGTTAAACATGGTCACAAAGACAGTTCTGATTTTATATTTTTTTAAAGTTAATTACCTAAGGCTTGCCTAAGTGTTGGATAACATGCAACAGTTATTCAGATTTGTTAATGACTCTAGGTTGTTTATAGCTAATAACATACAATTCTAGGTGTTGAAGATGTACAAGGACTAATTACCAGTTGCTTAGAACAGGGGATTGTTCGGTATTTAGACTTAGTGCAGTTAAATAGATACGATCATATAGCATGATATCTAATGCATCATCATGCATAATAACTTAAACAGGATTTCTAAATGCACATAGAATCATAGCATTGTGCACAGTTTCAAGAATAGCATAGGTGAAAGATTTTCAATGTTTGTTTACCTAGAACAGGATCTCTACATGTATAGCATGATGAGACATGATTGCAGTTTGTTTATCCTAGGACAGTACTTCTAGTGAAGTTTCAGAACATGGGCAGAATCACGTAATAGCAACTTATTTTTATTGTTTATCCTATAGGCAGGATTTCTAAGCGTAGATGAAATGTTGAATACACATAAATCCTAAGGAGCATGATGTCCAATGCATGGCATGTTGTACCTAAACATGGCTTCTATTGCGCATAGAGAAAATAAAATTAGAAACATGGTCTATACCCTTTATTACACTACAACATACATATCTCCCTCCCATTTTCACAATCCGACCCCAGGGTTGTTTACAATTAATTATTACAGACCATTGAATATGAATTACACAACTGAAATAGAAGAAAAATCAGAAGTTAACTATAGGGAGCCTACAAAATAAACTCAAGTCTCCAGGTCCTCAATGCCAGGTATTATTTCACAACCTTCTCATAATCCGGGTGTTTAGAGTCCCCTAAGGACCTCAAGGGCTCCCGGGCAGTGCTCACACCCAGATTTCATAGCCAAAATAGAGTAAGTGCAGTGTGGAATGGCCAGCCTCTGTGTGTCAAAGTTCAGAGGTAGCTCAAAGGTTCCCAAGGCAATGCTCACACAGAAGGGGCAGAACCTAGACTTCTAAGAGTATATTTAAGAGTGCTTTTTATTTTTAAAAGGTTTAAGTAAGAAAACAGATTTGAGAAAGGGCAAGTAAGAAAAACAGTTTTGAAGAGGGTAAGTAAGAAAACAGTTTTGAAGAGGGAAACTTTATTGGAGTAGAAGTTCAACATCACATAAAGGACCAAGGATAGTCCAACAATCACAAGCAGGGGTAATGGGATTTGAGGGACAAATACAGAGCATGTGAGGGAAAATATGTAGCAGGCAGACACACATATAAGCATGCAATCAGAAGCTCCTAAGAGTTTAGAGGATCAGGGGTACAGTAAAGTACTAGGTTAGATTAACTCCAAAACAACTAAGACCATGATTAAACTAATATACCAGTCATAGGCATGGAGATTCACATAGGAAGCAGGTGCTAAGTATACAAAAACATGTTGTTCATAGACAAGTAAAGCATAAACTTAACAGGCAAAGGGGAGTTCAGGATCCTAGTTACATGTTGAACAACAGAATCATAAGTAAAAGCATAGTGAATTGCAACGGCAAAAGAAACATGTTGGTTTGAGAACTGAAATCTAAATTAGAACATACCAGCGAAGTGAAGAAAGCAGTAACACAAACAGGAAGTAGGAGATGCACAATAGTTAGCCTTGTCTTGTATCCGGTTAACTTATAATAGTAGTAACTATCATAAAAAAGAGAGAGAGAGAGAGAGTTTCTTTTTATTGTGAGAGAGAGAGAGTTGAACAGATTAGTTCATGTCTCCTTTTAAAAATAAGAGGCCAGGGTATATATAGCTTTTAAAATAGTAGTAAATAAGTTGCAGATCAAAGTCATGCAGCAATTAAAGGAATCAGAATCAATCAGTTTAAAAGGGGTTAACTTTCTAACGGTAAGAACAGGTAACCAATAATGAAGAAAATCCACATATGATTGGAACATAACAAATAAGGAAATACTTCAAGATAGTGTAAGTATAGAGTTGGTAATTAGGCTAGGTTCATAGAGTCCTATTTAAGGAAACAAATATTGAGAATCAGTTAACATCATAATTAACCAAAAAAATAAGGCAAGAGAATATTTTAAAGATTGAAATCAGTCAAGAATAGAGGATACCAATCACAGGGAATCAGGGATTCCGCTAGAAGGCAATATTAACCAAAGGAAAGTATTGCAACTGAACGGAGAAAACATATCATAAGCAAGAATAGGCAAAGTAGGGTAAGAGAATCACATAAATCAGGGATTTAAGTTAGAACATAGTAAAATGATTATAGGAAATAACGGAGTAAACATGATACGAGTAGAGGACACAAAGATCAGAAACCCTAATGAAAAAAATATGGTAAACATGTACACATACAGATTAAACGAACAAAATCATCAAAACGGACTCAGAATCTTAAGATTAAGGCAAAGCCACTTAGGGTTTCCAACATAGTAAGTCAGATGAAGAAAAAACATAAATAAATCTTGCAAACATAGTAGAAATTATAGAATAATACTTAAAATCAGAGAGAAAATCATTCTTTTTTTCAGAAAGATGGTACGAAACCCTAGCTTGAAGATTAAGATTCATTTTTAAAGAAAACACAGAATCTTTAAGGAAAATAGCAAAAATAACTCAGAATACATCCAGATCTAACATCGATCTAAGAAATCGAGAGCCAACAGTTAGGGTTTTAGTGAGATAACCCAAAATGAGAGAAAATCGGCTCAGAAACCATAGGTTTTGGCCGGAGATGGGAAGATCTTACTTGGACAGGCCAAGGGTGGCCTGAGAAGGCATGAACAATCATGGGGTGAGGTGAACCGGTTCAGGATCTCATAAGGACCTCCGGACAGTGATACCCGGTGTAGGTGGGAGACATGAAGCTAAGAGGAGTGAGGACCCATGGTTTCCGGCAAGAGAGGTAGCCGGAGAAGACGAGCCATCTTCATCGGAGAAGAAGAGACTAGAGAGAGAGAGAGAGAGAGAGAGAGAGTTAGAGAGATGAGGGACGGTGAGAATGAGAGGGGTCGGGGGGTTAGTTTAGGTTAATTAAGGTAATAAAAATCTGGGTCGTTGATCTAATTTGATCAACGACTCAGATTGGTTTGGGGTTGGGACGGGTAGAATTTTAAGTCTGGGTTGGGGTGTTTTAATCAGGTGGGTTTGGATTTAATTGGGGCTAGAATTTAAATTAAATGTGGCTAGTTGTTAAATACTCAACTAAAATGTTAAATGCTCAATTAAAATTAGTTAAAATAACTGATAATCAGAAGAATGAAATTGGTGATTAAGAAATAAAAACAAAAAATGGTTAATCAGTATTTAAAAATATAAATGACCAGTTATTGGATAGAAATAGCATAAAATATATCGTTAGGCTATAATTGCAAAATTATTGCAATTATAGCCAAAAGGTGCCAAATTGACCGATTGTGAAATAATTTGATCTTAACAAGGCCAAAATTAATGTATCAAGTCAAGAGATGTCCTTGAAATTATTTGTAATGCAACTTACAATTAATTATTAGAGATAAAAATACTGGATAAATTAGAAATAAATTTATGAAAGTATGAGAAAATTATGGAAAAAAACCAATTGTTATGGAACTTGATTTTGAAGGTATATATGCAAGTTTAAAAAATAGTTTGAGGAAAAATTGGGTATCAACAGCTGCCACTCTTTACCCGAAAAGGATGAAAGAGTTGTCGGGTAAAGATATGATGGCCAATTTTGACCGGATGAAACGGTTTGAAGAGATTTAGGCCGCACCCTGATTTCTTAGATGCCTACGTATCCCTGGTTTTACAGGAATCAGGTTGTATGTAGTTCCGGAGCCATCGGCGAAGTATACCGATGAAGTTTTATAAGGATGGACGCAAAGTTCAAGGTTGGGTGAACAAACGGCTTACAGGGTAGTTAGGAGAACTGGGGCGCGACCGCACCTGCCATGATAGTTGTTGTTTGCCGGGTTACCTGGAGAGTAATACAAGCATATCGTGCGAAATTTAAACATGATGAAAATTCTCGTTGGGCTATAAATTATGTCTTTGGACGGTTAAGGATGACATCTTTATACCATGATGTCCTGGGCTATGAAGATGGTGCCTCCGAACCATGACGCCTTTGAATAATGATATGCAAACTGATAAAAGAGATCCTCAGACCATGACATGGTGTTTTCGGGCCATGAAGATGGTGCCTCCGAACAATGACGCCTTTGGGTAAGTTGGCGATATTTCAGCCCATGAACATGCAATAGTATGATGCTGACAAGGCAGAGTTTAGTCTTGAAAATTAAAGGGGAAGAGCTTAGCTCAAAAGGAAAGCGCAGTAAATAATGCTAGAGGCATTGGTTGCCTTTTGAGAAATAAATGGAGGCAGCGTTTAGTCTCGGAAGGAAGAAAGGGTAGCTTTATGCAATATGCGAATGCAGATGGAGGTAGCGTTTAACCTCGAAAGGCAGAAAGGTAGCCTTATGCAATATGCGAATGCAGATGGAGACAGTGTTTAGTCTCAGAAGGCTGAAAAGGTAGCCTTATGCAATATGTAAATGCAGATGGAGGTAGCGTTTAACCTTGGAAGGCAGAATGGTAGCCTTATGCAATATGCGAATGCAGATGGAGGTAGCGTTTAACCTCGGAAGGCAGAAAGGTAGCCTTATGAAATATGCGAATGCAGATGGAGGTAGCGTTTAACCTTGGAAGGCAGAAAGGTATCCTTATGAAATATGCAAATGCAGATGGAGGTAGAGTTTAACCTCAGAAGGCAGAAAGGTAGCCTTATGCAATATGTGAATGCAGATGGAGACAACGTTTAGTCTCGGAAGGCAGAAAGGTATCCTTATGCCAAAATTTAAGGAAGGACAATAGAAATTCTTAACTGGCGTTAAATTGCGGTAGAGCATTGTGATGATGAAGCATTGTTCGTGCTGATAATAAGTGTTCGCATGACGAGTTTCAGGAACGATGTCTGTCCTTTGAACGGATAATATGTTTCGGGGCTTTTGCAATTTTGTGCCTGCATCCAAAGAAAGATCGTGAGTTTTGTAGAGGGGAAAGGTTAGTTCGTATTCCTGCCGGCTTTGCTTGGCTCATTTGCTTGATCATGATGATACTATCTGTGTCATTGGGCTAGCATTCGCTAAACAAGCTGCTTCAGAAAAATAAATATGCATGATTTTGTAATATATAATCTAAAATAGTTTTTAGATGAACCGACGATATGACACGGCTGGAGACATTGTGACCTCTTCTGCTACAGAATTTTGAGCGTCCTCCTCAAAATTTTGCCCCAGTTTGCTGGGTGGACGCCTCTAACTGCTGCTCGCGCGGCGATTGGCTGAACTTGCTTAAGAATTTTGAGGGTCCTCCTCAAAATTCTGCCCCAGTTGGCTGGGTGAATGCTTGTGGACTGCTACTCGCTTTGGAATTTTGAGGGCCCTCCTCAAAATTCTACCCCAGTTTCTAATTGCGGGAAAAAATAGATTTTTATTGAATTGTGACCGAGCCCATAGGGCTGCCTATGTATCCCCTCTTAAATGAGAATCAAGTCAAACGTAGTTCAATTTACATTGTTGACAAAAACACATAAAGTTAGACATAGTAGTGCTTGACTGCATCTGAATTGATCGGTTTTGGCCAAACTTCTTCGTCCATTTCTGCAAGTATAAGTGATCCTCCTGTCAGCACTCTATGAACCATGTACGAACCTTGCCAGTTGAGAGAGAACTTCCCCTTGGCTTCATCTTGATGTTGAATGATTTTCTTTAACACCAGTTGCGCTGGTATGAATCGTCTTGGCTTGACTTTCTTGTTGAAGGCCCTGGCCATTCTGTTCTGATATAGTTGACCATGACATACTGCATTAATTCTCTTCCCGTCTATGAGGGCTAGTTCCTCATAAAGGCTTCTTACCCACTCTGCATCGCTGAGCTCAGCTTCCTGTATAATTCTTAGAGATGGAATCTCCACTTCGGCAGAAATTACAGCCTCTGTATCATAAACTAGCATATAGGGAGTTTCCTCTGTTGATGTGCGGACAGTGGTGCGGTATCCCAATAAAGCGAATGATAACTTTTCATGCCACTGCTTGTGCCTTTCTATCATCTTCCTTAGTATCTTCTTGATGTTTTTGTTAGCGGCCTCTACGGCTCCATTCATCTGAGGTCTATATGCTGTGGAATTCTTGTGTTTGATCTTGAAAGTTTCACACAAAGCTTTCATCAAGTCACTATTGAGATTAGAACCATTGTCGGTGATGATTGACTCTGTAACTCTGAACCGACAAACGATGCGGTCGCGGACAAAGTCAGACACGACTTTCTTAGTAACTGCTTTGTAGGAGGCTGCTTCGACCCATTTAGTGAAGTAGTCAATGGCGAACAGAATGAACATGTGGCCATTGGAGGCAGCAGGCTCGATTGGTCCAATAATTTCCATACCCCAAGCGGCGAACGGCCATGGTGAGATGGTTGCATTGAGCTCACTTGGAGGAACTTTTATCATATCCCCATGTATCTGGCAGCGGTGGAACTTCTGAACATACTGGATGCAGTCCATTTCCATAGTCATCCAAAAGTAACCAGCTCGAAGTATCTTCTTTGCTAGAACAAAACCGTTCATATGTGGGCCACAGGTCCTAGCATGAATTTCTTCTAGCAATTTTGATGCTTCTTTTGCGTCGACACACCTCAATAACCCCAAATCGGGAGTCCTCCTATATAGGATTCCTCCGCTGTGGAAAACATTGTTGGAAAATCTCCGAAGTGTGCGTTTCTGAATGGAATTTGCAAGCTCGGGGTATTCTCATTTTGCCAAGTACTCATCGATGTCATGAAACCAAGGATTTTCTTCTGCTTCTTCTTCGATATGGGCACAGTAAGTTGGCTGATTATGGATCTTTATGGGAATAGGATCAATGAAATTCTTGTCCGGATGCTGGATCATTGAGGACAAAGTAGCTAATGCGTCGGTGAACTCATTCTGGATTCTGGGGACGTGCCGAAACTCTATCTTGTGAACCTCTTTCTTAATTCCTGTACGTGGTGCAGATACGGCAGTATCTTGGAATTATTTGTTTCCCACTTTCCTTGTACCTGATGTACCAATAGGTTTGAACCACCGATCACTAACAGCTCCTGGACGTTCATGTCGATGGCCATACTGAGCCCCAAGATGCAGGCTTCATATTCGGCCATATTGTTGGTGCAAGGGAACCTGAGTTTGGCGGATATCGGATAATGCTGACCGGTCTCTGATACTAGGACTACTCCAATACCGACTCCCTTGAAGTTTATCGCTCCATCGAAGAGCATCCTCTAACCATCATAGGATTCTGCAATGCCTTCTCCTATGAATGATACCTCCTCATCAGGAAAATATGTTTTCAGGGGTTCGTATCCTCCGTCTACGGGATTCTCAGCAAGATGGTCTGCTAGATCTTGTCCTTTTTTTTCCTTCTGAGTCATGTAAACAATGTCGAATTCGCTCAGCAGGATTTGCCACTTGGCTAGCTTGCCAGTGGGCATGGGCTTCTGAAACATGTACTTTAATGGATCCATCCTTGATATGAGATATGTTGTGTAGGCACAGAAGTAATGCCTCAGCTTTGGGCGACCCAAGTTAGAGCACAACAGCTACGCTCCAATAGGGAATACCGAACCTCATATGGAGTGAACTTCTTGCTGAGGTAATAAATAGCTTGTTCCTTCTTTCCTGTTTCATCGTGCTGACCCAGAATGCAGCCGAAAGCCCTATATAACACGGCAAGATGGAGTAACAAAGGTCTGCATGGCTCGGGATGTACTAGGACTGGTGGTGTTGACAAATATTCCTTGATTCTGTCGAAAGCCTTTTGACAATCATCGGTCCACTCGGTCGCATCGTCCTTCTTCAGCATCTTAAAGATTGGCTCACAGATGACTGTAGAATGTGCTATAAACCGGCTGATGTAATTAAGCCTCCCCAAGAAACTCATCACATCTTTCTTTTTCGTTGGTGGTTGTAGTTCTTGATTGGCTTTGACTTTTGACGGATCCAATTCTATTCCCCGGCGGCTTAAAATAAACCCCAGCAACTTCCCAATAGGAACCCCAAATGCACACTTTGCGAGGTTTAGTTTCAGATTGTATTTTCGTAATCTATTGAAGAACTTCCCCAAATTCTCCATGTGATCAGCAACTTTCTTTGATTTGATAATGATATCATCCACGTACACCTCGATCTCCTTGTGAATCATGTCATGGAATATGGTGGTCATGGCCCTCATGTAGGTGGCCCCTGCATTCTTTAGGCTAAATGGCATCATTTTGTAACAATACACTCCCCACGGCGTGATGAACTCCGTTTTCTCAGCATCTTCCTCATCCATCCAAATCTGGTTATAACCGACGAAGCAATCCACGAAGGACCTGCAATTCATGCTTAGCACAGTTGTCAATTAGAATGTGTATATTTGGCAAGGGGAAGTCGTCTTTCGGACTGGCCCGGTTGAGATGCCGGTAGTCGACGCAGACTCTGACCTTCCCGCCCTTCTTTGGCACAGGTACAATGTTGGCTAACCATGTCGGGTACTCTAATACCCGGAGAACTTTGGCGTTGATCTTCTTGGTAACTTCTTCTTTGATTTTTAGACTCATGTCAGGTTTGAACTTTCTGAGCTTCTGTTTCACCGGTGGACACATTGGATTGGTTGGAAGTTTGTGAGCCACAATAGACGTACTTAGACCAGTCATGTCATTATACGACCATGCAAATACGTCCTCATACTTTTTTAGAAACTCTGTGTATTGTTTCTTTTCTGATGGTGACAAATGAATGCTGATGCGAGTCTCCTAGACGTCTTCTAAATCTCCCAGGTTGATAACTTCAGTCCCGTCCAGATTGGACTTAGATCTGTTCTCAACTTCTTTGAAAATCTCATCAGGTATGTCGTCTTCATCTGAATCAATGTTTGTTTGTTGCGTTGTCTCATTGCATGTCACAGTCATCGGTTCATCAAGACAAGTAATAGTAATTCATAAATAAAGTAATGAGAGAAAATAATAGTAATAAATATCGGATTCGTAAGAGAAATTTATAAGATGCTTTGATAAATTGAATAACTGGTTTGAACATTGAAGATTTTTATTGCAGAAATTGAAAAATGCAGGAAAAGGAAAATTATTTAGTAAATAAAACAATAAATAATGCTTGTTTTAGCTTTGCTACCCCGAGGCTCGTCGGGCTTTGGTCGTCTTGATAGACTAGTTCTTGAGATATGTCCCCTTGCTTACAGTCTGTATGGAAGGGCCTACCTCCCCCTCCTCCTCGAGAACAACATAGCAATCCATATCTTCGTCCTCTAGGAACAAACTCCTCATCGTTGCAAGTGTTTCTTGTTCGTCTGATCCGTAAATAATGTCGGCCTGCTTGAAAGTCTGCTAAAGATGAGGTATCGGCTGATCCAAAGGGTAATAGGGACCGCGCCAAGGTGGCGACCAGTCGTTGAATTCCTGCCAAGTGTATCATACCCCACACCGAAAGTGGTGCCATGTTGCTTGAGCTTTATGGGCTTTGTGATCCCTTGGAGGTTCTTACCGAGCCCTTTGCCTGGCTCATATCCTCTCCAGTTCAGGATGCTCTCAATCTTGCTATCCCAGCAGTTGTCCTTGTCGATAGCATTGACCCGCTCAATGTGGTGGTAAGTTCCTCCGCCTATCTTCCTTTTTTTTGTCAATCACCGGAATAGTTTGACGACTATAAATGGGGTTGCTACCGTCACCATGAATAATCACCTCTTGGTTGTTCCACTCGAATTTTACCACCTGATGTAGCTTTGACGCTACGGCCCCAGCAGCATGAATCCAGGGTCATCCCAACAACAGGTTATAGGATGCTGGCACATCTATCACTTGGAAATCCACTTCGAACCAAGTCGGTCCCATCTGCAGATATAGACTGATCTCCCCCATGGTGGAACTCTGAGAACCGTCGAAGGCTTTCACATTGATAAGCTTCATCCCTTATCTCATGTATCCCTTTACCCAATTTCTTTAGTGTTATCAACGGACAGATGTTAAGACTGGAACCTCCATCGATCAATATTCTTGTATTGAAATGATCTTCGCATTGCACGGTGATGTGCAGCGCTTTGTTGTGCCCCAATCCTTCAGGTGGTAGCTCGTCCTCATGAAAAGTGATTTTATGACTCTCCAGTACCTGGCCCACCATATTGGCCATTTCCCCACTAGTGATGTTGTTTGGAACATATGTTTCACTCAACACTTTCAACAAAGCATTTCTGTGTGTTTCAAAATTCTGCAGCAGAGAGAGGATGGATATCTGTGTCGGTGTCTTGTTCAGCTGGTCGATGATTGAATACTCCTTAGCCTGTACCTTTCTCCAAAGGTCATCGGGACCTGTTTTGACAAGGGGAGGCCGGTTGGTAGTCTGCTTGCTTGACTCGGCCAGATGCTCAGGGGTGTAGGCCCTACCAGTTCTCGTCATACCCTGTGCTGTGACAGCTTCTTCAGACCTGACCTTGCCTTTCCTTCTTTCCTCGGTTGTGTGGTCCCAAGGGATAGCGTTTGAATAGAAGGGTGGCGTGTTTGATATTGCCACCAGAATTGGTGCGGCCATCCTTACTTCAAACAGAAAGTGTGTTCGGGGTGGCAAGACTGCGACCTCGAATGGTGCCGGTGCATTTGCTGGAGATACAAACTCAACTTCAGTTGGAACTGGTGACTTTGCAGGTGGCGTTGCTTTAAGCTCAAATGGTATAGACATATTCATCTCAGCATCCTCAGATGGTTGAATCTGGACTATGATCGGTTTGAGAGTGACTGCGGGTTTCTTTGGGTCATCGCCTTCTGCGATCAACCCGATTGATCCCTCGGGATCCCAATCATCTTCTATTTCAATCATATGGATACCTCTACCCTTATTGTCTGGAAAAGGATTGTCGTGGACGTTTGGAGCGGGGTCTTTTTCCACAATAATCTTGTTGTCAATGAGAGCCTGTATTTTGTCCTTCAAATAGCAGCATTCTTTGATAGTGTGTCCTTTCATGCCGGAATGGTATGCACAGGATTTGTTTGGTTTAACCCATTGAGAAGGGTTCTCAAGGGTGGCAGCACGGATAGGTGTGACATAACCGGCAGCTTTGAGCATCTTATACAACTGGTCAATGGGCTTGGCTACGGCGGTGTATTATTTTGGAGGGCGGCGATCAAAATTCGGACGAGGTCTAGGGAAGTTTTGGCGTGCAGGGGGTGATTGGTAATGGGATGTCTGGGAATTATAAGTGTGGTATACAAGAGCGGGTTGTGAGTATCTGGGCAAAGCAGATTGATATGTGGGTGGTGGAGATTGGTAGGAAGGTGGTGGAGCTTGGTAATTTGGTGAGGGTGCTTCGGGGTTGGCTGGTATGTGAGTGGAGGTGTTGGATAAGTTTGGTATTTGAGTGGGGACTTAATTCTTTGTGCAACCATTACGGCTCCCACGTGTCTCTTCTTAGACACACCACCGGACTGTAAAGCCTTATTAGTGGCTTGCAAGGCTTCAAAATTTTTAACCATACCGCTTTTAATACCTTCTTCAATCCGCACACTCAATTTGATGATGTCAGAGAACTTGTGGCCTTCAACCATCATTAACCGTTCATAATACTTTGGGTCCTGAGCCCGGACAAAGAACTTGTTCATCTGCTTTTCCTCTAGAGCAGGTCTGACTTTAGCGGCTTCGGACCTCCAGCGAGTAGCATACTCGCGAAAGGTTTCTGTGGGTTTCTTCTTAAAATTCTGAATGTAGAACACATCTGGTGTGTTCTCTGTGTTGAATCTAAACTTGTCCATAAAATCAGACGCCACACTTACCCAGTTTGACCATTTCTTGGGGTCTTGGCTGATGTACCAAGACAGTGCATCTCCCTTCAAACTCCTCATGAACAGCTTCATGCGGATTCTTTCATCCTTTCCCACGCCAACCAATTTTTCTCAATAGGTCCTCAGATGGACTCTCGGATCACCAGTATCGTCAAAAATTTCAAACTTTGGAGGTTTGTACCCCTCGAGAAGTTCGACATCAGGTTGGATACAAAGGTCTTCATAATTCAACCCTTCAATTTCCTTGGTTCCTTCAAAACCCTGGACTCGGCTGGACAGTTTCTTAAGCTCCTCGGCCAGTTTCCTGATAAGTAAGTCCATTTTGTTAGACTCGGATGCATGTGGGATAGGCGGAGCAGAGTGAGTCACGGTTTCCACATAGATGAGATTGTTATAGGTGTGGAAATGGTCCTTTGTGGGGTTTTGAGGTTCTGGGATGAGTAGTGGGGTGTTATTTAAGGTGTGGCAAGAATTGCACTGCGTCGGGAGAGTTTGGTTCTTTGGGGGAGTGGCGTGATGGTGAGATGCGGGATGATTTTGTTGTCTTGGGATATTTTTTGGATGTGCGGGGTTTTGAGCATCCGGAAGGTTGACGTCGGGGACGTTGAGGGAAAATGACAAGTTGGCCAGATTCCGGACTTGATCGAGTTCTTCCTGAAACTTCAGCAATTTCTGTTCAAGTGGTGACATGTTCTCATGCAGGACCTGGATACCTCGGCCATCAGTGGCCTCTACCCGTTCAATCATATTCTCCTTTCTGATGTTGCTGGACTCTTCCATATTACTTTTGCCTTTGTATTTGCCCTTATGAGGACTAGGAGGAGTAGGTGGGGGCCCTTGGATATGGTGTGATAGGTTGATGATGCCAGAATGCACGAACTAATCTTTGAGGAGGGGAGTAAGAAAAAAAACAAAAGGTAACCAAGTCAGTGAGGATTATCAAAAGAATATTGCGGTATTTAAACACATAATGCGGAAATGTAAAGCGCGTCCTAAGTTGGGAACATCTTTGTGCCCGAGGTAGGCCTAGCGACAAATTGATTTGGAGAACTTAAAACGCTAAATGCCTCATTTTATTGATAAAAAAAATAGACAAATCCCAAAACGATAGACGAAAAGTAAAAGTCACTAATGGCCATTGGCCTTATTACATTGATATAAAAATAAGGACACTCCTATCTACTTGGTCCCAGAAGGACCTTACCTAGAATCGGCATTCTTGCTTCTTTCGAGCAGCTTTCCCAGCTCGCGAAGTCCCAGCAACAGGTAAGCTCTGGCTAGGTATCCCCCTGTAGCTCCCTCAGCCTTTTGACAATCTTCAACTCTTTTGAGGAACTTTTCTCCTAGCTCGACTATACCTCGTTCCAAGTACCCCAGCCTCTTGTTGGCGTTGATAGCCATGTCCTTCCATTTCTTGATCAGTTTTTTGTTGGACTCATGTATCTTGTGGTAGTCATCCTCATTTTCCCGGATCCTTTTGCGCAACTGGTTGAACTTGACTTGTGCTTCAGCCCTTTCATCTATAATCCTGTGACCTCGGACGTACCCTGGCTTGCTCTGACCACCCAGATCCTCTTCTAACCAACCAAGATAGAAAGGGGTATAACCGGCATGATACATGTCTGGCTCGATGGTTTCTTTCTCAAGTATAACCTTGCAGTGCCATAGGTGCTGAGCTTGGCACTTGTGAGGACTATCATTATTTTGAAAGTCAGCTCGAAGATGGCTCATCTTCACGACCCTAGGGATGAATTTCTTCCTTCATGATTTCCTCATAACTCAAAGAGGGACGTAAGGTTATTTCCCCCTTAGACCAATCAGTATTAGAAATGATGCGTCTCGGGACCGAATGATGAACTCGTCCGTCGGAAACCATTCAAACATCCATTGAACCTGCTCTTCAGTCAAGTTATCAAAAAGCTCAACCCATCCCTTAGCATTTTCAGGCTGAGCGAACATGTCGGGGATATAATTCATTCGCTTTGGGTGATGGAAAGCTATGGGGTCATCCCACATTCTTCGGTGAATGTATGTCGGTATTCGCCTCTTTGGAGATGTTCCATGAGCCAGAGTTGAAGTAATAAATTACAACCTTCAAAATGCTTTGCTCCTTGTTGACACCTCTCTAAGGCGTGATATATGTCTACAATGATCATGAGCACAATGCTGAAGTCTTGCCCATTTACCCCTTCCATTATGGTCTTAGTTACCATGGCTAGCCTGGTATGGATCCTTTCCTTCTTCATAGGGAACACGATCAAACCCAAAACGCAAACCATAAACACGAACACTCGGCGATGGACGTGTCCCAGAGAGGTGATAGAAAACTCGTCATGGTAGGTACGGTATGATTTGTTGTAGCCATACCTTTTGTACAAATAGTCAAAAGGAATGTACGAATCCTCCAAACATACTAATTCCGCGTCCTTTTTCAGACCCATCATTTTGAGGAAACTTTTGCCTGTGCGGTTCTCAGGCATCAACAACCCTGGAGTTTCCCATACTAGGTTATCCATCCCTCCTATCTCTTCTATCAAAGGCGTCATTTTGATGTTCCCAAAGCGGAACACGGACCTTTCACGATCCTAGAACAGGGTAGCAACCTCTACTATCATTTTGTTAGGCTGGATTTCCAGGAGAGATGGTAGGTTACCCAAGTGTTTCTTGACGATAGCTTTGTCGCTAGAGTGCAGATCCTCTCACCAACTCAATAGTTTTGGGTGGATATTGGAGACCATGCCGAATCTGGGGACTTCGTGCCTTATTTTTTTCTGCAAAACAAATAAATTTAGGGCCTTACCCCCACCTGACTCGACTATTTATCGTCAATAATTAGCAGGAAGCATTTAGTTCTCCAAATAAATGCACAGAACGTGAGGGCGTCCGTTTGGGTTTAGGGAAACCCGGTGGACTTTTGGATAAGGCTATCTTAAAAGCTATCGTGCGGACGACACTTTAGCTCGACTAGGTTTGACCATGATGCATGCAACATTGCAACAGAGTAAGGTTTCTATAGGGTTTTAGACCGGTACCATTGAGCGGACAACTCAAGAGGGAAAGGCACAGAACCTTCGACTGCACCGCTGATCGACTAGTTTTACCGCAAATAAGCCTTTCCAAATTTAGTGGGTAATAACATAGAATCATAGCATTATGCCCAGTTTCAGGAATAGCATAGGTGACAGATTTTTAATGGTTGTTTACCTAGAACAGAATCTCTACGTGTATAGCATGATGAGACATGATTATAGTTTGTTTATCCTAGGACAGTACTTCTAGTGAAGTTTCAGAACATGGTAGAATCACGTAATAGCAACTTATTTTTATTGTTTATCCTATAGGGAGGATTTCTAAGCGTAGATAAAATGTTGAATACACACATAAATCCTAAGTAGCATGATGCCTAATGCATGGCATTTGTACCTAAACATGGCTGCTATTGCGCATAGAGAAAATAAACCTAGAAACATGGTCTCTACCCTTAATTATACTACATCATGCATGTCTCCCACCCATTTTCACTATCCGACCCTAGAGTTGTTTACAATTAATTATTACAGACCATTGAATATGAATTACACAACTGAAATAGAAGAAAAAACAGAAGTTAAATATAGGGAGCTTACAGAATAAACTCAAGTCTCCAGGTCCTCAATGCCAGGTATTATTTCACAACCTTCTCATAATCAGGGTGTGTCATAGTCCCCTAAGGACCTCAAGGTCTCTCAGGCAGTGCTCACACCTAGATTTCATAGCCAAAATAGAGTAAGTGCAGTGTGGAATGGCCATCCTCTGTGTGTCAAAGTTTAGAGAGAGCTCAAGGGTTCCCAAGGCAATGCTCACACAGAAGGGGCAGAACCTAGACTTCTAAAAGTATATGTGAGAGTGCTTTTTATTTTTAAAAGGTTTAAGTAAGAAAACAGTTTTGAAGAGGGAAACTTTATTGGAGTAGAAGTTGAACATCACACAAAGGACCAATAATAGTCCAACAATCACAAGCAGGGGTAATGGGATTTGAGGGACAAATATAGAGCATGTGAAGGCAAACATGTAGCAGGCAGAAACACATATAGGCATGCAATCAGAAGCTCCTAAGAGTTTAGAGGATCAGGGGTACATTAAAGTACCAGGTTAGATTAACACCAAAACAACTAAGACCATGATTAAACTAATGTACCAGTCATAGGCATGGATATTCACATAGGAAGAAGGTGCTAAGTATACAGAAACATGCTGGTCATAGACAAGTAAAGCATAAAATTAACAGGCAGAGGGGAGTTCAAGATCCTAGTTACATGTTGAACAACAGAATGATAAGTAAAAGCACAGTGAATTGCAACGGTAACATAAACATGTTGGTTTAAGAACTAAAATCTGAATTAGAACATACCAGTGAAGTGAAGAAAGCAGTAACACAAACAGGAAGTAGGAGATGCACAATAGTTAGCCTTTGATTGCAGTCGGTTAACTTAGAATAGTGGTAACTAGCACAAAAGAGAGAGAGAGCAGAGAGTTTCTTTTTATTGATAGATAGAGAGAGAGTTGAACAGATTAGTTCATGTCCCCTTTTAAAAATAAGAGGTCGGGGTATATATAGCTTTTAAAATAGTAGTAAATAAGGTGCAGATCAAAGTCAGGCAGCAATTAAAGGAATCAGAATCAATCAGTTTAAGTACTTCATCTAATTAAGGGGTTAACTTTCAAACGGTAAGAACATGTAATCGATAAGGAAGCAAATCAACATAGGATTGCAATATAACAAATAAGGAAATACTTCAAAATAGTGTAAGTATAGAGCTGGTAATTAGGCGAGGTTCATAGAGTCCTATTTAAGGAAACACATGTTGAGAATCAGTTGATAGCATAATTAACCAAAACATAAGGCAAGAGAATATTTTAAAGATTGAAATCAGTCAAGAATAGAGGATACCAATCACAGGGAAGCAGGGATTCTTTAACCAAAGGAAAGTATTGCAACCGAATGGAGAAAACATAGTATAAGCAAGAATAGGCAAAGTAGGGTAAGAGAATCACATAAATCAGGGATTTAAGTTAGAACATAGTAAGATGATTATAGGAAATAATGGAGTAAACATGATACAAGTAGAGGACACAAAGATCAGAAAACCTAATGAACAAAATATGGTAAAGTCACAGAAAAGCTCAGAACATTCGTGGGAGACATGTACACATACAGATTAAACGAACAAAATCATCAAAACGGACTCAGAATCCTAAGGTTAAGGAAAAGCCACTTAGGATTTCCAACATAGTAAGTCAGATGAAGAAAAAACATAAATAAATCGTGCAAACATATTAGAAATTATAGAATAATACTCAAAATTAGAGAGAAAATCATTATTTTTTTCAGAAAGGTGTTAAGAAACCCTAGCTTTAAGATTAAGAGTCATTTTTAACGAAAACTCGAAATCTTTAAGGAAAATAGCAAAAATAACTCAAAATACGTCCAGATCTGTCATAGATCTAAGAAATCGAGAGCCAACAGTTAGGGTTTTAGTGAGATAACCCAAAAAGAGAGAAAACCTGCTCAGAAACCATAGGTTTTGGCCGGAGATGGGAAGATCTTACTCGGACAGGCCAAGGGTGGCCTGAGAAGGCATGAACAATCATGGGGTGAGGTGAACCGCTTCAGGATCTCCTAAGGACCTCCGGATAGTGATACCTGGTGTAGGAGGGAGCCATGAAGCTAAGAGGAGTGAGGACCCATGGTTTCCGGCAAGAGAGGTAGCCGGAGAAGACGAGCCATCTTCATCGGAGAAGAAGAGACTGGAAGTCTTTAGAAGAGACTAGAGAGAGAGAGAGAGAGAGAGAGAGAGTTAGAGAGATGAGGGACCGGTGAGAATGAGAGGGGTCGGGGGGTTAGTTTAGGTTAATTAAGGTAATAAAAATCTGGGTCGTTGATCTAATTTGATCAACGGCTCAGATTGGTTTGGGGTTGGGCCGTGTAGAATTTTAGGTCTAGGCCGGGGTGTTTTAATCAGGTGGGTTTGGGTTTAATTGGGGCTAGAATTTAAATAATATGTGACTAGCTGTTAAATACTCAATTAAAATGTTAAATGCTCAATTAAAATAACTGATAATCAGAAGAATGAAATTGGTGATTAAGATATAAAAACAAAAATGTTTAATCAGTATTTAAATGTATAAATGACCAATTATTGGATAGAAATAGCATAAAATATATGGTTAGGATATAATTGCATAATTATTGCAATTATAGCCAAAAGATGCCAAATTGACCGATTGTGAAATAATTTGATCTTAACAAGGCCAAAAATAATGTATCAAGTCAAGAGATGTCCTTGAAATCATTTGTAATGCAATTTATAATTAATTATTAGAGATAAAAATACTGGATAAATTAGAAATAAATTTATGAAAATATGAGAAAATTATGGAAAAATACCAATTGTTATGGAACTTGATTTTGAAGTATATATGCAAGTTTAAAAAATAGTTTGAGGAAAAATTGGGTATCAACAAGCGGCTAAAAAGTAAAAAGGTTAAATTGCACAATAGGTTTAAAATATGTAAATAATTAGGCCAAATATCAATAGTTAAGTGACCGTGCTAGAACCACGGAATCCGAGAGTGCCTAACACCTTCTCCCGGGTTAACAAAATTCCTTACCCAAATTTCTGGTGCGCAGACATCTTTAAATTAGAGTCAAAATTTCTCGATTTGGGATTTTAAAATAAAATAAATGGTGTCCCGGAATACCGTAAAAATTCGGGTGGCGACTCTGAAAAATAATTAAATCCCAGATTAGATTTATGTCACTTAAAGTGGAAAACTCCTTTATCCCAACCTTACCGGGTGAAAAAGAAGGTGTGACATACATCTAGGAGATATATTCTTCCTTCCATATCCTTTTACCAGTTCATGGCTCGTAAGCATGTTACCTGTAATCAATCTCCCATGTACAAAGGCAGCTTGACAATTATCTATCAATTCTTCCATCACCTCTTTCATTCTTGATGTTATCACTTATGAATGATCTTGTATATAACCGTACAACATGAAATTGGTCTGAAGTCCCTTATATTTGTTGGATTTTTAATCTTTGGTATCAGGGTGATTGTTGTGCAATTGATAGCTTTGCAAATGGCTGCATTTTCAAAAAACTTTTGAACTGCTGCAGTGACTTACTCCTCCAATATGTGCCATGTCTTCTTAAAAAGTAGGAGTTGTACCTATCACACCCTGGTGCCTTGTTGTCATCAATGTCCATTATAGATTGCTTCACTTCTTCTCTGGTAACTGGTCTTATTAGCTGTAAATGTTGCCTCCTATTTAGTATATGGCCATTCTGCATGATCTCAGTATTAAAAACTGGCAATTTTGCTGCTGCAACACCAAGTAAACCCCTATAAAAGCTTAAAATTTCTTCCTCCACTTCAGCTGGACGTTGTAGGATTTTCCCAGTGCTAGTGACTGGTCTGGCAATGCTATTCCTTTATTGCCTATTCTTCATGAAAGCATGGTAGTATGTTGTATTGGAATCACCAAGTTTAAGCCATTGTATCCCAGACTTTTGTTTTAGAGTGCTTTCCTCAACCATCAGTCATTTCTCCAGTTCTAGTTTTGTATCTTTTTCAAGGGTTATTTTTCCATCACCTTGGCCTGCGATATTAATTTGATATTGTATACTCTCTAACACCCCCCTTGCTTCTTGTATCGTGTTCTCTATTCCACTGAATTCTTACTTATTCATGTGCTTCAGGGCCCCTTTCCGATTTTTGAGTTTGTTCCACACCGATAGCATTGCAGGTCCTTTATTGTTGTTCCTCTCGAATTGTTGTATTGTCCCCTCAAATATATTCAAACTTGCCAAGAAGTTAAGAAATTTGAAAGGTCTCATGCCTACATGGTTATTGGTGTCAAATCCCACACTTAAAGGGTAGTGATCTGAAAAATCCTGGGTTCATAGTGATCCCCTCCCTGTGAGGCCATTGTTGTATACATTCTGCATTAACCAGGATTCTATCAATACTACTATGGACATGGTTATTAGTCCATATGTATTTCCTTCCCACAGTTTTCAACTCATCTAATTCTGCATGAAGTAAGAATTGCTTGAAATCCCTTATCTCAACCTCTTGCACAGGGTTACCATTGATCATATCCTCACTAGTTAGAACAATATTGAAGTCACCCATTATGAGTCAAGGATTGTTTATACCCTGCACTGACACCATCAACTTCTCCCATAAGTTCTTCCTATCTTGAATTGTATGTTTACCATAAATAGCACAATAATTGAAACTGGTTCTTTGTTGTATCATAGTTACCTTTCCCATTATAAACTACTCATGAGTTCTTATAAGCAAATACTCTACCTGAGTTGCCCATATTATGCCTCCAGGAGCTTATTTGTAATTATCAACCCATTTCCAGTTGTTAAAGGCCTTCCTTATTATTGAGTCTACATTATTGCTCTTTACTCTATGTTCTATAATAGCTATCAACACCACTTTATTTGTTCTACAAAATAATTTTAGTTCTTTTTGCTTATATACTTTATCAAACCCCTCACATTCCATGCTATATGTTCATCATGATATGGATATTTATGGTGGAATTCCTTCCCCAACCTTCTTATTCGGTTTCTCCCTCAAACCTTGGGCTTCAGATAGTTGACCTATCTTTTGAGTTGTATCAACTAATGCTTTGAAGGCATTGCGAATGTCCACTTCATTTTCCTTTGTCACTTCTGCAATTTTCTTTGTAGCAGACTTTCCTCGAGCAACTTGCCACTATGATTCAGCTTCTTGAAAACTTTGCTGCACATGTGGTGCTTTCTCTAACTGATCAATGAATCTTCCTTGGGCATCAATTTTATCAGCAACATGCTCAAGTGTTCTGACATTTTTCCACTCATATTTCTACTTTATTTCCAAATTCTTTTGTATCAATCTTTCTTGTTTCTACTTCTTTTGGTCCCTACATGAATGACCTAATTGACAACATATTTGACAATACTGTGTCTTCGAATCATATTGAACTATTTGTTCTATCACCTTGCCTTTAGGATGATACAACTTAACCTTCTCTGGTAGAGGTCTTGTAACATCCATTTCAATCATAACCCTGGCATATGAGACTCTTTCAGCTATTGTAGTACAGGCATCAGCATATAATGGCTTCCCCAGATCACTTCCAATTTTACTCAAGACTTGTCTACTCCGGTAGTTGAACTGGTCCCATTGACCTCCAAAATCAATCACACAAGCCCTGAGCATATCTTCCAAAATCTGAATTGTACGCTCTGACTGGCCATCAGTCTTAGGGTGAAATGCTGAACTGAGGTCTATTTGAGTACCCATCTCGCTGTGCAAGGCTCTCCAGAAGTTTGAAGTGAACCGAGGACCTTGATCTGATATAATGGACACCGACACACGATGCAATCGGACAATCTCTCTAATGTAAATCTGAGCCAACCTCTCTGTAGTATAAGTAGTTTCCACAGGGATGAAATGCGCCGATTTGATCAATTTAGTTTGGGAGCTTAACCCGTAAGGGAATGGTTTTCAACACTTCTTAATTGAAATCAAAGTTCTCCGACCATTGTCTAATTATAATTGGCCTACTATTGATTGTATAATGCCCATTATGTATCACACTCTCCCTCTCTTCATTGTTACTTAGCAGAATAATAAAATACCCATCATTGTGGAATAACACTTTAGGTTTCTGAACACTAACCCATTGGTTAGCTATGAATCTTTCAATAGCCCCAATTGTTGGAGTATTCCCCACCACATAGAGTATAACAGCTCGATTCGTCTTTCAGTTTTCTTCTTCAATGTCCTCGTCCATCAATTATACCACTACTTCACCATCCTTCATCACTTTGGGTATGTAAGTTAGATTCATACTTTTCGATGCCAATTTGTTCTCCTGAAGTAGTCCTGGCCATGATCGTCCCTTCTCTATTGTTGGTACTGTATTTTTCTGCCGAATTTCATTCTGGTTATCAAGTGTTGAGGTCATCTGTTCCTTATTTGGGATTGCATATACTATTCCATTAAATTGCACCTTGGTCGAGCTTGGTTGTTCACTTGTAATCAACGTTGTGCTATTTCCTTTGCCAGAGTTCACCATAGGTGTCGATTGTCTGCTAGAACTCACTAGTGTTGCTGTTTGGACTCGATAATTGCCCAGATCCGACCAATTTGGGTCATTGTCGTTGTCCTGGTCCATATCCTCCTCTTGCGTTTTCTCCTTTGCCTTAGTATTCCTTTTACCTTGCTCGTGTGTGATAACATCCGTCAATTTCCTTTCCATTACTGGTGTTTTGCTACTGTTCTTCTTCGGTCTTCCTCTTCCTCCCATTTTCGGCAATGGCGCATGTTAGCTAGTCACCTAACGTGCACCGAGCGAGAAAAGAATCTATCTATAATTATTAGTAGAAGAAAAAATAATTTTATTAAGTCAAGTGGCATAACTACAATATGAGAAAAGTCGTACATATACAACTAACTAAAATCATAATAAATAAATAGTTATTAAGAAAGAATACTAAAAAAAATATATATTGACGCGATAACGTAAAATGTATATACAAATTAAATTTCTCATTTAGAAACTTTAGTTAATAAATAGAACTCATAAATTTATAATAAAAAATATAAAGATACTATTATGATATTATATATAAGATAAGCATATTATATATAACACAAATTAATAATTATTAAAATATTGATAGGTTTTTTTAATAAAAATAATAAAATGCTTATCTCTTTATACTTTTAATGAATTCAAAAAGTATAACTTAGTAAAAAGAAAATATACTATTTAAATTTTTAGTAAACTATAAAATGAGAAAAGTAATCAAATATTACAGTAGAAAAGAATGCATAAAAAGAGGGGGATAAAGATAATTTTATGATATTTATCTTTTGCATTGATAAAAATAAAAGATAAATAAATAACACGCAAAAAAATTATCAATAAATTTAGATAATTGAAGAATTTTGAACAGTATAACATAATTAATAAAAACTCATATCAGTAAAAGTATAGTACTACTTGCTAATTTGACAATAAGAATAAATAAGGATCACATAATTTATTTGTTACTATATGATAGATGTGTATCCTTTGAGTTTGTATAGATTTTGTTATATTTCTGCACACTATATTAAATAATAAAATATAACTAATATTTATCTAAATAATGTGATATATTAGATCATAATTTTATAAGATTAATATTTTGTCAACTAATCCGGACATCGCGCGGGTTCTAACACTAGTTTTAGTCTAATAACAATAATAATAAAAAAAATTGAAATTGCTTTTCGCTCTCCCTCGACCAATCGAAGAAATTAACTTCTTTAAGATCTCTTTACATGCATTTAAAATGCAATTACTTAGAAGACTATATCCTTTTTCTAAATATTGGTAATTAACTAAAAGAATTTTATTCGTTGAAAGCAAGATCTGGAAACACATTTTGTTCGTCGAGTACCTAGTCCTCAGTTTATAAAAAATTGATTTCGCGCAAAACATGCATTTCTCAGTATATTCTTTTGAAATACTCTCCAATTGGACTTAAAAGTAGAACACCTTTCTTCTTTTTCTCGAAGAAAGTATTTTTATATTAAACAAAAGGAAGACCTTTCTTTCTATGTATATATGTTTGTTTATTAAAAAAAAATCTTTTGATACATGTATTTATGTTAGAAGGAAAAAAAAAAAAGCGAGTCGGAGAAGACTTGGAAAATGAAAAAGTTGACCTGCTTTAAGACCATCTAGTCAAACTGATGCATATATGCAACAATGGATGAGATATTCCCTATGTCAAGTCTTGTGAATAAAAAAGTGATTAATTTTCCAAAAAGAGAAGCACCAGTAATCTGTCGGGTGGAATAAGAAAGCACTGAATTCCATGACAAAAATTGAAAGAACGCCTAGTAAAATTCACACCTGTCCCTATTTGCTTTTATACTGTCGCGGTTATAAAATAATTAAAAGAAAATAATTAATTATTTATATTATTTATTTAAAAACAAATTGAATAATGAACTATTTAAAAACGGATCAAATATGAATAAGAACTATATTATACATTTAGAAAATGTATAACCAATAGGTAATTAATGAGTCTTACTTTTATATTTGTAACGTCTTAAATTGGGGGGTTTTCAAGTTAGAGAGACTAAAAATTCTTTCAAAAGTAATCATATGCAATAAATCATGGATAATATGGTCACTCATATTATCCGTCGGTTAACTAGTATTTTATCCGTATTAAATATGAGTCGGGTCAAATAATTTATCCGTTTTTTCATTACTCGTTTCCGACACGAATCATATACGATCCGACCCGCCTGTTTGTCACTGCTAGTCATGACCTAAGCTCGTGATACATATTGTGTGCTTTGAATATTGGTCCTTACGGATTTGTTTCCTGGGTTTATATGAATCAATTATACACTCTCTCCCTCCCAATAAAATGCCCTTTCTAAAAAAAAGAAAAAGAAAAACAGTTTGTTGTGTGCGGGAGAAGCTAGACATATTTTCTCACGAAAAGTTTTTGTTTTTTCCCAACAATTCAGATTTGAAACAGGTAATATTACTCTAACTAAGAAGTAAATATTACTATGTAAAGTGAATTATTGAAATGCCCATTTCTTTGAGAAATCTTTAGTAGTTCAAAATCAGTAACAGAATTATATATATCGTCCGAACAAAAAGTTGGAAAATATTTCTACACCATTGAATAGAATATTTGCTTTCAATATGTAGCAAAAAATGTTTGCTATAATTGAAAAAACAAGGGAAGAGTATGTTCCTGCGATGGAGCTGCCGATTCGATAGTTTGTTTGAGTTATACAAAATTATCTTGTATACTAGAAAAAAAAAGTCAAAAATATTACGTTGCACTAGTGAGTAATCTCAGCTTGAGAATTTTGCTATTTTCCACCTTTCTTTTAACTGTGCTTATAATTTAATCAAAGGTTTCTACTCGGAAAAGAGAAATCTACCGTATTATTTAAGTGGGCTTGGACATATAATTTTGAGTTGTTTTTTAATTTTTGTGAGTAATCTAAATGAAAATTATGAAAAATATTTTTTGGAGTATTTTAAATATTCAAAAAATTCTAAAATTTATTTTCAATTAAAAACTAAAAATTTTATGACTAAACACTGATTTAAAAAAAAAAAGCGAAAAATTTTCGAAAAAGATAAAAAAATTCTTACGCCCAATCGGGGTCTAAGTATCTTCCATAAAAGAGGGAAATAACACGAAAGAAGTCATAGTTACCGGCTCCGACGGTGATATTCCTGGGGCCTCAAGACCATGTGTTGACTGGTCCCCTATATGATTTTTGTTGTACGGTGCGTTAAGTGGGTCTGCAAACAGTGACTGAAACAAATATAAATTTTCACTCAAAATAGTGACGTAATGATTTGGCACGTAAACCCATGGAGTAATTAAACATAAATTTTTCTTTTCTATTATTTATTCATGAAATTTGATCAGTTTAACAAAAAAAGAGTGAAGAAAAATTGTTAAGTTCCAAAAAGTAGTTTGGGCCAGTTTTGGGTGAAAATCTTTTCTTCCACCATAAAACTTTAACTTTTTCAAGTAAAATGTATGATCAAATATAACTTTAATTTTTTTTTAAGTTTCAACCAAATCTATGTCCAAACGCTAGCTAAAAGTTCTACCCCCTCTATCCCAATTTACGTGACACCGTTCGAATCTTGTGATTTTTTTACCATAATTGTATACGGTAGAAATCGGGGCTACCCGATTTCATTCCTTGATCGAGATAAGAGTGTCACATCAAAAAGCCAGGACGTCGCGTCCGAAATAAAAGTCTTTCCCAGGAAGGGGTCGACATCAGTAATCGAGGCCAAAAAAAGACAAACTCCGAAGTAGCGTCGGTGTAGCTTAATAATGGAAAGAGCGAGATATTCGCGACAGGTCGAGGATCGCACCGTGAATCTCGGAACGGATCGATCTGCGGCGTTTAATCAGTTGTTAATATTGATTTCCTACTATAATTAGAAGTGTACTTTATTTAGGGCTCCTTTATTATATAAAAGGGAATCACATTCATTTGTGATCATCGTTATTCACTGATAAAAATATATACACTCGCTACTCTCTTGCTATTTCACTTACTCTTTGATGCGTGGCTAGAATTCATGATTTTAAGCATTATATACCTTGCATTTTATGTGTTTTAATGATAAAATACACGTTGTATGTNTTACCCAGGCCTTAGAGCCAAAACGCCAGGGTCCCCCAGTCGGCCAGAAATTGAGTTTTGACGGGTTTTAAGTGTTTCCAAGTTGGAATAGAAGTCTTTGACATGTTTAGGGTTCATCCTACACATATAAATAGACCCAAAAACATCACATTGAAGGGGGATTTCGTTTGGGGGATTTCGTTTGGGAACTTTGGACGGAGGAACACACCACGTTGAATGAGGATTCTACTTAG
>ML357733.1:0-58345 GCA_005239505.1 Nicotiana paniculata | reverse complement strand
TTACATGCTCACAGCTGCCCCTCTTTGCTCGGAAACATGAAGAGTTTTCGGGCAAAGACAAAGAGAGCAGTCGTGAATGACTTTCACCCATTCGCATGCTCCATGTGAAGCGTTTTTTAAAAGTTTGACCGAACCCTGCTTCAGATGTTGCCTACATATTCTTGGCTATAAAGGAATCAGGTCAGTGTAGTTCTGGAAGTTTTGGTAGCTGGGACTACTGAGTAATTGTGCTTTCACTGCGGTTGCTGTTGTTACTGCCGCTGATCTCCTTATTACACTTAAGTACAAAACGAAGGACTAACTAAAACCTATCAGCTACTAAATTACAAGATTTCTATCTAGGACTTGGTCTTGAGTCTTGATCTTTTGGTGACTCTGAGCTGGATCCTGGTGTTTGTTAATCGCAGATGCTGGTTTTGTCTTATCGTTTCTCGGATCAAAGCAGGATATACTGGAAGAATGACTTCAATCTCGTCCTGAATAGTCCACATCTTCCCCGTTTTTGCACTTTTGGATTCAATCTTCTCTTTCTTCTTTTGGTTTTGTTATTTTTTTGATCGAAACTTCTTCTTTTTGGTCGTCTCGAGTCCTAATGTCCTAGAAACGTAATCTGCACAAAATCAAAACAAACGAACAAAATTTTTCTGCCCCAGCTTTCAGTAGGAAAATTTCGTGAGTTATTGTAACAAACTCTATGCTACTTCATTATTGAAAGCAATGAAAAACCGGGACTGGTGCACCTGGAGTTACTGCAGACTAGGGAGTGGATACCCTATATCTCAAACGGGATAAATTAGGGGTTGGGAGCCCTACATGCAAAATGAAATCAACTAGGGATTGTGTACCCTATGTTGGAAAAGAAATCAACCGGGGACTGTATACCCTTGATTGAAAAGAAAGCATCAACCAGGGAGTGAATACCCTTTATTGGAAAAGAAAGCATCAACCAAGGAGTATGTACCCTTTTGATTAGAAAAGAAAACATCAACCAGGGAGTGTATACCCTTGATTGGAAAAGACGACATCAATCAGGGAGTGTATACCTTGATTGGAAAAGAAAACATCAACCAGGGAGTGTATACCCTCGATTGGAAAAGAAGACATCAACCACGGAGTGTATACCCTTGATTGGAAAAGAAGAAATCAACCAGTGAGTGTATACCCTTGATTGGAAAAGAAAACATCAACCAGGGAGTGTATACCCTTGATTGGCATCGACTACGGGAGCGTATACCCTGCGTCGGAAAAAAAAATCAATCAGGGACTGTATACCCTTGATTGGAAAAGAAAGCATCAACCAGGGAGTGTATACCCTTGATTGGCATCGACTACGGGAGCGTATACCCTGCGTCGGAAAAAAAAATCAATCAGGGACTGTATACCCTTGATTGGAAAAGAAAGCATCAACCAGGGAGTGTATACCCTTGATTGGAAAAGAAGACATCAACCAGCGAGTGTATACCCTTGATTGGAAAAGAAAACATCAATCAAGTAGTGTATACCTTGATTGTCATAGACAAACGAACGAAATTTTTCTGCCCCAGCTTTCACTAGGAAAATTTCGTGAGTTATTGTAACAAACTCTATGCTACTTCATTATTGAAAGCAATGAAAACACGGGACTGGTGCACCCGGAGTTACTGCAGACTAGGGAGTGGATACCCTATATCTCAAACGGGATCAATTAGGGGTTGGATGCCCTACATGCAAAATGAAATCAACTAGGGATTGTGTACCCTATGTTGAAAAAGAAATCAACCGGGGACTGTATACCCTAGATTGAAAAGAAAGCATCAACCAGGGAGTGTATACCCTTTATTGGAAAAGAAAGCATCAACCAAGGAGTGTATACCCTTGATTAGAAAAGATAACATCAACCAGGGAGTGTATACCTTGATTGGAAAAGAAAACATCAACCAGAGAGTGTATACCCTTGATTGGAAAAGAAGACATCAACCAGGGAGTGTATACCCTCGATTGGAAAAGAAGACATCAACCAGGGAGTGTATACCCTTGATTGGAAAAGAAAACATCAACCAGGGAGTGTATACCTTTGATTGGCATTGACTACAGGAGCGTATACCCTGCGTCGGGAAAAGAAAATCAACCAGGGACTGTATACCCTTGATTAGAAAAGAAAGCATCAACCAGGGAGTGTATACTCTTGATTGGAAAAGAAGACATCAACCAGCGAGTGTATACCCTTGATTGGAAAAGAAAACATCAACCAGGGAGTGTATACCCTTGATTGGCATCGACTAGGGGAGTGTATACCCTGCGTCGGGAAAGGAAAATCAACCAGGGAGTGTATACCCTTGCTTGGAAAAGAAAACATCAACCAGGGAGTGTATACCCTTGATTGGCATCGACTACGGGAGCATATACCCTGCGTCGGGAAAAGAAAATCAACCAGGGAGTGTATACCCTTTCTTGGAAAAGAAAGCATCAACCAGAGAGTGTATACCCTTGATTGGAAAAGAAAACATCAACCAGCAAGTGTATACCCTTGATTGGAAAAGAAAACATCAACCAGGGAGTGTATACCCTTGATTGGCATCGACTAGGGGAGTGTATACCCTGCGTCGGGAAAGGAAAATCAACCAGGGAGTGTATACCCTTGCTTGGAAAAGAAAATATCAACCAGGGAGTGTATACCCTTGATTGGAAAATAAGACATCAACCTGGGAGTGTATACCCTTGATTGGAAAGAAACATCAACCAGGGAGTGTATACCCTTGATTGGAAAAGAAAACATCAACCAGGGAGTGTATACCCTTTATTTGAAAAGAAAACATCAACCAGGGAGTGTATACACTTGATTGGAAGAGAAAACATCAACCAGGGAGTGTATACCCTTGATTGGCATCGACTACGGGAGTGTATACCCAGTGTTGGGAAAAAGTGTAATTGGGGATTGGAGGCCCCGTACTACTTTGAGTTATTTTCAACTTCAATTCTCATCTCTTCTTCTTCTTTTATTTTTGTTTTTTTATTTTTTATGCATGCGGAAAAATATTTCGTGGAGAAAACTTCCCTTTCTTTGGAGTCAATGCTGCAGAGCTCCTTCTAGCCCTTGCGCAAATTTCTTTTGGTTGCACCTGCTTGTTGCATGGTTGCTTTTGAGTTTCACATGTTTCCTTCAAACAAAGAAAAATTCGTTAGTTTGAAACGGTGGTTGGTTTTGCGGCCTTGATTTTCAACTACTTGACCTCAAATCTTTTGATGAAGACCTCAAACATTTGCTTGTTTGCTGGGGATTGGGTTTCATCTCTAATCCCGGGGACCTTTTCTTTCTGGATGGCAATTGGTCACGTGGGATCCAGTATCCTGGCTTTGTTTTTCCTTTGTAGGCTTTTCACTTGCCTTTTCTTTTGGATTTCTAGAGTATCGTGGAGGGGGGGGGGAGTTTTGGCTCCTCAAATTCTGCTGCGACGGTTAGTTGTGTGGGACTTAACCTTTCTAACTTTATTTCGTCTTTATTGGCTTTTCAGTTCTGACTTTTCTTCCAACTGTAACTTTAAGTCATTTGGAATACTTCGGCTTTTCAAATCTAGCGAAGATGGTTAGCCACGCGGGGCTCAACCTTTCAACTTCATTCGCCTTTATGGGCACTTCAATTTGATTTTCTCCTTTCACGTCTTGAGTTTGAATCATTGGCTATTGTGGCCACTCGGGATCGACTTGATTCCCCTGACGAGGCTGGGTGCCTTTTCCATATTGACCCGCGTCAAATGAGAGCCCTGTAAATCAATCTTGCCATCTTTTCTTTGCCTTAGTTGCGGGACAGAGTTAGACCGAAAGGGATTCAAAAGAAAAATAAACGACAGAATGGACAACGAATTTAAACAAGAGGTGTCCCTTTCGGGGAAAGGAAAGAAGGACTTACCTGGAGTGGATGCGGACTTCAATGAACATGACATGCCCTTTGGAATGGATGCCTGATTCGTGTAAACCGTCCGACTCTCAGAAATTTATCACAATTATTACCTCGAGATTGAGAAACCTTGCCCCTGGCTGCGTCCATGTCAGTGACCCATTATCCTTTTCGATCACTGGTGCCCTTTGCGGGTTTTCACCAACTAAACTCTCTCATTTCTCTTCTCACCATCTCCTTGTAGTGCTCTTTGCGAGTTTTCACTAACAAAAGTCTCTCATTTTTAGTTTCTCTGCTTACCGTCGCCTCACGGTGCCCGTGTGGGTTTTCACCAATGAGACTCTCTCATTTTAATTTGTCTCATTTGCTTGTATTTGGATCCAAACAACTGTATCCTCCAATTTTGGAAATTTTTGCCGATTGATCGGAAGGACTTGAACAGGGTTTTTGGTGAAAGGAATTTGCGTTGAATTACAACTTTGGAACCTTTCAGGCGACACATTGCCAAATCTTAACACTTGCCCCAGCTTAAACTCTTGGGGAAATGCGGATTTTTATTTTGGTGTGACTGAACCCCAGGGAGAGGCTGTCTACGTATCCTTTCAGAATCAAGTCGTACGTCGTTTAGGGCGCTTTTGTTTTTTTTTTTTTTGGTTTTTTGTTTTGATTTTTCTTTTTTTTGTTTTCCAATAACACTTTTGGGTTCCAAAGAGGGTAATCAAAGAAGAGTAACCGGCTCAAAGGTTTTGCAAAAAGGGTTAATGGTGTTTGGGTAGCGAGAATGAAAGCCTTTGTCATCCCAACCGGAGAAAATTTGAAAATATATATGGAGGATCAAACATAGTAACTTTTGACAGCATCTGCATTGACAGCCGTTTCGGGGACATTTCCTTCGATGTCCCCCCAGGTATAACACTCCTTTTGGTAGCAATTTCCTTATGATGTATGGACCTTTCCAGTTTGGGGCAAATTTTTCTTTCGCTTCTTTGTTGTGCGGGAGGATACGTATTAAAACGAGTTTCCCCACTTCGAAGTTCCTAAGTCACACTTTCTTGTTGTAAGCGTGGGCCATTCTTTGCTTGTATAATTGTCTATGGCACACTGCGGCCATGCTTTTCTCATCAATCAGAGTTAATTGCTCCAGTCGAGTCTTTACCCACTCATTGCCTCAATTTATGCTTCGACAATAATCCGAAGGGAAGGAATTTCGATTTCATCGGGTATCACGACATCAGTGTCATAAACCAGTAGGTAAGAGGTAGCTCCAAACGATGTGCGCACACTCGTGCGATATCCCAATAATGCAAAAGGTGACTTTTCATGCCATTGCCTGGATTGTGGATCATTTTACTGAGAATCTTCTTGATGTTTTTGTTTGCTACTTCGACGGCATCATTGGCTTTGGGCCGGTAAGGGGTCGAGTTGCTGTGTGTTATCTGGAACTGCTCAGATACCTCCCTCATCAAGTAACTGTTCAGATTCGCGGCATTGTCGGTAATGATAGTGTTTGGGATACCAAAGCGACATATGATATTAGCATGCACGAAATCCACCACCACTTTCTTAGTGACAGCTTTGAACGTGACGGGCTCGACCCATTTTGTGAAATACTCGATAGCAACCAAAATGAATCTGTGACCGTTTGAGGCTCTTGGCTCGATTGGCCCAATGACATCCATTCCCTAGGAGACAAATGGCCAAGGTGCCGACATAGGATGTAGTTCTGATGGTGGTACATGGATTAGGTCACCATGTATTTGACACTTATGGCGCTTATGGACAAAACTGAAACAATCTTTCTGCATGGTCACCCAATAATATCCGGCCCACAAGATTTTCTTTGCGAGGACATACCCATTCATGTGGGGACCTCATTCTCCTGAATGGACCTCGCCCATAATCTTTTCGGCTTCTTTGGCATCTACACGTCTTAACAGATTTAGATCGGGAGTCCTTTTATATAGTACTTACCCACTTAGGAAGAAACTGCTGGCGAGCCTTCAGATGGTTCTCTTTTGGTCTCCGTTGGCCTGCTCGGGATATTCTTTT
Organism: Nicotiana paniculata; assembly: GCA_005239505.1. Classification (NCBI taxonomy): domain Eukaryota; kingdom Viridiplantae; phylum Streptophyta; class Magnoliopsida; order Solanales; family Solanaceae; genus Nicotiana; species Nicotiana paniculata. The sequence goes on along the minus strand of ML357733.1, from coordinate 52,422 downwards.
GTCTTAAAAAATCTTTGAATATCATGATACCATGGTGGGACATCGGACTCTACTTCGACCGTGTTGCAGTAACCATGTCTTTCCTTGATTTGGATCTCCAATGGGTCTATGCGAACATTACCTGGATAGGGCAGCATTGCAGCTAGGGTGGCCAGCGCTTCGGCTAACTCATTGTGGCACCGAGGGATATATCTGAACTCGACGGATTTGAATCGCTTACTAAGATTCTCCACATGCTGTCTATAGGGAAGGAGTTTAACATCTCGAGTTTCCCACTCTCCCTGATCCTGCTTAATGATCAAATCGCAGTCCCCCATGATCAACAACACTTCTACATCCATGTCAATGGCCATGTTCATGCCCATTATACAAGCTTCATATTCAGCAGTATTGTTTGTGCAGAAGAAACGGAGGCGGGCCGTGCCTAGTAGTGTTGTCATGTGGGTGAAATCAAGATTTCCCCTATCCCGATACCTTTCGTATTGGCTGCCCTGTGGAAGAACATTTTCCAGGTGTCAGCGCCTTCTGAGATTACTTTGACGGAGTTGATTTCTTCATCCGGAAAATAAGTGCTCAAGGGCTGGTATTCATCATCGACCAGATTTTCACCTAGATGATCGGCCAATGCTTGAGCCTTCATAGCTGTGCGAGTGACATAGACAATATCGAATTTTTTGAGCGAGATTTGACATTTTGCTAATCTCCCGGTGGGCATTGGCTTTTGGAATATATATTTCAAAGAATCTAGCCTCGTGATGAGGTAGGTGGTATAAGCCAGCAGATAATGTCTGAGCTTCTGAGCAACCCAAGTTAGAGCGCCGCAAGTCCTTTCTAACTGAAAATACTTGGCCTCGTAGTTTGTGAACTTCTTACTTAAGTAATAAATGGCCTGCTCTTTCTTCCCGTTTGCATAGTGTTTCCCGAGAACACACCTAAAGGAATTTTCTAGCACCGTCGGGTATAGGAACAAAGGCCTCCCTAGTTCTGGTGGGACTAACACTGGGGGATTTGACAGATATTCTTTTATCTTGTCAAAAGCGTCGTGGCACTCGTCTGTCCATTTGATGGTCGCATCTTGTTTCAATAGCTTGAATATAGGCTCGCATGTGGAGTTCAACTGAGCGATGAACCTACTGATGTAATTCAACCTACCCAACAGACTCATGACTTCCTTCTTGGTTCTTGGGGGTGGGATATCCCGGATAGATTTTATCTTTGCTGGGTCCAGCTCATTGCCCCGTCGACTGACTATAAATCCCAGTAATTTTTCGGATAAAACTCCAAAAGCGCATTTGGCCGGGTTTAATTTCAAATCATATTTGTGCAGGCGTTCGAAGAATTTCCTCAAATGCTACACATGGTCACTTTGGGTTCTGGACTTAATGATCACATCATCCACGTACAATTCAATTTCCTGATGCATCATGTTGTGGAATATGGTGTCATGGCCCTCATATAAGTCGCCCCAGCGTTCTTCAAACCAAATGGCATGACCCGGTAACAGTACATTCCCCAGGGTGTAGTGAAGGCTGTCTTTTCTGCATCCTCTTCATCCATCAATACCTGGTGATATCCGGCATAGCAATCGACAAAAGATTGTATCTCATGTTTTGCACAATTGTCCACTAAGATGAGTATGTTCGGCAGTGGAAAGTTGTCTTTGGGACTTGCTATATTCAGATCCCGGTAGTCGACACATACTCCGACCTTTCCGTCCTTTTTAGGCACCGGAACCACATTGGCCAGCCAGGTTGTGTATTAGATCACTCGGATTACTCCAGCCTTTAGTTGTTTAGCGACCTCTTCTTTGATCTTGACACTCATGTATGTTTTAAATTTCCTCTGCTTTTGTTGGACAGGTGGATGACCGGGGTAGGTTTGAAATTTGTGTACCACCAAGTCCACACTTAGTCCGGGCATGTCGTCGTAGGGCCAACCAAATACGTCCTTGAATTCAAATAGGAGTTGAACCAAGACGTCTCTAGTATCTTCATCCATGTGGACGCTTATCATGGTTTTTCGAATCTTTTCTTCATTTCCCAAGTTAACGGGTTCCGTTTAGTTTAAGTTTGGCTTAGGATTGTTCTCGAACTGTTCCAATTCTCTATTTATTTCTCTAAAAGCCTCTTATTCGTCCTATTCCAATTCTTGATTCATTATTTCGAGGTTAGACGACGTATTAAGATCAGAGCATGAAGTCCGCAAGCATGTCATGTTTTTTATAGCCGCATTATTAGGACTGAAAAATAAGAAAAGTAAAACAAAAATCAAAAGCATAATAATTTCATTGAATTTTAACATAGGAAGGTTTACATCGGAATTTAAAGGCAAGAATTTAAAAGACACTTGAGTTACACCCTGAAATAACTCATAGTGCAGAAAGGATGGCAAAAGCTGAACTACCGGGACTCCCGCCTGGCGGGGAATGGAGTAGCCTCCCAGTTTGCAACTTGACGTCAGGCCCCATATACTGTACTTCGGCAATGCTGGAGCCTTATCCAGGTTGGACCATATGGGCCTCATACAACATCTGCCTCATTGCTCCGCATATTTCTTCTGTTTCTTCGGCCGTGAAAGCCTCTTCATCTTCCTCCACATATTTTGGTTTTACCAATGACGCGGTGATGTGTGGGATCGGCTGAAGCAATACCCAACCATTTTTCTTACATTGGTCAGCCCATTGTTCATCATCGGGAGTAGATTAAAACCATATCCAAAAAACCTTTTATTGGTAGGCAAAGTGACGGGTTCTTTAATGCCTTGCAAGGACACCCGAAGCTCTTTTCCAGGTGTGTACCCATGTTTAATCATGTCATTGGTGACCATAATTGACGCGTTTGATAGGAAGGGTTGAGGGCACGGAGTTCCTTCCTCATGCTTGTCCGCAACCACAATCTCGAAAGCCTGGTAGACTATGTGTTCGCTGCCCTCTCTTGCTTCCAGGCATGGGGCTAATGGGTCCCTGTAAATAGACTGCTCGTCTTCCCCATGGACCACGATTTCCTGGTCCTCATATTCGAATTTAACCATCTGGGTGAAAGTAGATGGCACTGCCCCTGCTGCATGGATCCAAGGCCTCCCTAGGATATAATTGTAGGAAGTATCCATATCCATGACCTGGAATGTCACTTCGAAATCTACCCAGCCGATTATCAAGACCAGATCAATCTCCCATATCATTTCTATATCGATACCATCGAATGCACGGACGCACACATTGTTGGACCTGATTCTCTCAGTTCCGATCTCCATCCTTTTTAGGGTCGATAGAGGGCAAATGTCAACCCCAGATCCACCGTCCATCATACCCATTTTCACATAGTAACCCTCGCATTTAATAATTAGGTGGAGAGCTTTGTTGTAGGCATCCCTTTCCTGGGGCAAGTCATTCTTGGTGAATGAGATCCGGTTGAATTCAAAGAATCGTTCTGCCATTCTTTCTATTTGCTCGACTGTGGTGTCAGCCGGAAAGTATGCTTCGTTAAGGGTTTTGATTAGGATCTTCTGATGCTCGTTTGAATTTACCAGCAAGGATAGGACTGAGACCTGAGTGGGGGACTTTCTAAGCTCCTCGAATATGGCGTATTCAGCGGTTTTCATATTCTTGAAGAATTCTTCTGCCTCTCCAGCACTGATCAGCTTTTTAGGCGGAAAGCGTTTCAGCTTGCTTTGGTTTAGTTCTTCTGGGTCGAGGTATTTCTCTTATGAGTTTATATCGCCTGTTTCCCCGGTAATCTCCTTCCCTTTGTATGTCACCAACGTCCTGCGGTAATTCCAAGGGATGACAGTAGTATTCTTCATGGGGGTTTGCGACGCGTGGCTAATAAACACGCGTTCATTCAGCCTTGGTGAAATTATTTTCCCCCGCGCCACATACTCCCTTTCGGCACGTACATTTTTGGGACATTCATTATTACCTTGCTGAATTGTAACCTTCGGGGAGGGCTCAACGCACTTTGTTCCTTTCTGTGTGCCTTGGGGATGTAAAGGGCAACGTCTTTAGAGGGTCCCCTATTTGTTTCAGTCTCAAACTTTTCCGTGACCCGGGGGACGGGGTTTACTCTTCTTCATCTCCTTGACCGGTTTGGGCACTGCCTTGGGTCTTCTTTCCACATCTGCGATGGCGATGATGGCCTTTAGAGCTGGATCAAAATCTTGGTCCTCGCAAAATCATGCCGATGACGGGCCCATGATTGTGAGTGGGCAGTGGATTGTTCGTCACATTGGGAGCTTCTTCATCCCTTAAAACCAATTTCTTTTGTTCTATGAGGCTTTCCACGGCCCTTTTGAGGATCCAACACTCCTCTGTGTCATGCCCACCTGCTCCGGAATTGTAGGCATAATTGGTTCCTGCTTTGTTTGATGCAGATGCTGGGTTTTTCTTGGTTAGAGGTACGGGTTGTAGAAGCCACATTTGGACTAATTTTGGGAACATGCTTGAATACGGCTCCCGGATAGGAGTAAAGTTAGGTTTCCTTGGTGGCTCACAGGGGTAGGTGTTGTACGGGTAGTTTTGGGGAGGGCGTGGATTATATGGAGCTGGGGGAGGATGGTTGTTTCTTTGAGGTGGAGCTATATTCTAATTTTATTGTTGTTGCAGCCTGGGATGTGGTTGAGCATTCATTACCGCATAGTGAAAATGGGGCGTAGCATAACCTGCATCTTGGAGAGGATAGTAATGTTAGGAAGCTTTGGGAAATGGATACGGGTATTGTCGAGGCTTCCTGACATCGGAAACCATCATGGCCCCTTCTTCTTTCTTTTTTCTATTGGATGCATTCCCGGATCCACTTTGGATGTTCTGGGAGGTTGCTCTTATGGCAGATTGGCTCAGGATACGACCGGTTTTTAGACCGTTCTCCACCATTTATCCAATTTTGATTGCTTCCGCGAATGGTTTGCCCATGGCGGACATCATATTTTGGAAGTAGTCAGCTTCCTGTGCTTGTAGAAAGATGTTGACCATTTCAACCTCATCCATCAGAGGTTTGACCATGGAGGCTTGCTCGTGCCATTTGATGGCGTACTCTCTGAAATTATCCGAGGGTTTCTTTTTGAGATTGGATAAGGAGTTCCTGTCGGGAGTGATGTCCACATTGTATTGGAATTGCCAGACAAAGTTCCGTGCCAGGTCATCCCATATGTGTCAGCGGGATATATCCTGGTCCATGTACCATTCTGATACAATTCCCGCCAAGCTTTCTCCAAAATACGCCATGAGAAACTCCTCTTTTCCACCTGCTCCACGGAGCTGGTTAGAGTACCTTTTTAGATGAGCTATGGGGTCCCCATGTCCGTCATATTTTTCGAACTTGGGAGTTTTAAACCCCAAGAGGTAAGTGGACGTGCGGGAACATGCACAAATCCGCGTAGGAGACGCTTTTCTGCCCGCTCAGCCCCTGTACATTCTTGAGGCTCTGTTCAATACTCTTCATTTTTCGGGTTATTTCTTCATGCTCGAGGCTTTTCTTATCTTGTCCCAAAGTAAGCTCAGGCTGAGTTTGTTGGGGATATGCATTGGGAGTAGCATGAGCGGTATCGTGATGGATGGATGGCGTTTGGAATGTGAATGTCGACAGCTCAAAACTTGGCTCGGAGATAGTTGGTGGAGCCGTGGCAGAGATTGGTGGTTCGGTGAAAATGCTGGAAGACACGCTAGAAAACAAAGCCCGGGGGCGAACCTCAGAAGGCCTTCCGGCAAAGTGAGCCGACATAGTTGGATATCCAAATGGCGTGGTTGGGTAGCTTATGGGGATGTTGGACGTCTCGCCTGCCCTGGGGATTATCTCTGGGAAACATGGGATGATACTGGATGGTTCCCTACCATTGGACCATGCGTCCCACATTTCCAGCATGCGGCAACGCAGAGTCCTGTTCTCTTCAGCTGTTGCTGACTCAGATGTTGGGATGGCTGGATTAAGGTCTTCCACGGAAGAGTTGATGATTGGAAATTGACTTTTAGACATCATTTCTATGCTCCCTTTTGATCTACTGAAGTAAGGATGGGAAGCTAGGTTACCGCAAAACCAACCACCTAAAGATAACTTTCGATTGAACCAACAAAATGTTAGGTTGAAGCATTTATCACATAGGTAATTACACATTTGGGGTATGCAATGCACCTGAGCAAATTAAACTCTTTTCTATATGTTTTTTGCAACAGTTGTGTATTTCATCCCGGCTTTAGTTTTGGTTTTTCCCTTTTCATCATTCTTACCCTTCTTCTGTTATTGTTTTCGCTCTTTTATTCCTCGCTCGATTTCCTTTCTTGTGGTTATGATCGAATCCTATGTGGATTGTCTACGTATCACGGCTCCGCGTGAATTAGATCATCACGTAGTTCATGCTAGCAAAACCAAAGCACAGAAATACATATTTCTTCTAAAAGTTTCGTTCTAAAATTTCCATTCATAAAATAAAACACTTCTGATTACAGAAAACTTGTAGCCCACTTTTGGAATTTCAAAATGTGAAAAACAGACTCGACACATATTTTCTAAAAATATAAGAACTACCGTGGACTCAGACATGACTATAACTAGAAAAATGAAATACACACTGAAAAAAATCAAAAATACATCAGTGTTCTGTTGCTTCAGGGGCCGGCGAGGCATCATTCGGCCTTGCCACGTGCCTACATGCTATGTCTTGGCGGAGGCGGTAAAGGTCGTCCATTATTTTGTGGACGAAGATCATAACCGCTGAGAAGAAAGTGGTCCTAGTCATGTCTTCGCATTCCTGGCATCTGGCGAGGATGTAGTCAGCTAACTCTTGGACCCTTCGCCTGATGATACCCTTTTGTTGAAGTAGGCGCCCGATTTGCTGGGATCTTGCCTCTAGATTCTGAACGTCTTTGTGACTTTGCTCTTGCCATTGTTGCAACTCTTTCTCTAACTGAGGCATCATAGCATAGCACTGTTCCCTCTCAGTCTTAAATTTTTTTTCCTGTTTGGCCATTTTGTTATCGAGGACGGCCAATTTTTCCTTCAAGACTATGAATTCCTAGTCATATTTTCTTTTTAGTCTCTGGACAAACTCTGTTCTTTCTTCTGCACTTCTAGTTAATCTTACCCGAAATTCGGCCATTTCTTCTTCAGCTTTTTCTAAATCATTCCCATAGCTGCATACCTTATGCCTCAGGCTGTTGATAAGCCGTTCATCAGTTTTGCTTCTCTCCGGGATCTCAGCAGCTGTTTTTAATTCCTGTATTTGGGCCCGGAGAACTTCATTTTCTTGGACTAATCTATTTTTCCCTCCTTCAATTGTGGCAGTATGTAGAATGTTTTCGAACTTGATTTCCCTGACCTGGGCTTCCAACTTGCTTATTGTGGCTCGGTAGCTGTTTTCTTTTTCTAACCAGGCCAAATGCTTTTGTGTTTGTTCGGTGAATTGTTGCACGTGAGGACTTTTTGCGGGTCGCTCTTGCTCTTGATTCTCCCCGCCTCTTATGCCATACCAAATGGTGTAGGCGGACTCCACTTCCCCTTTAGATAAATTCTCACCCGAGTTTGAGGTTCTAAAAAGCTGCACTCGTTCCAGATTTGACGGACCTGCCTTCAGGAAATGCAGCTCTCGGGCATAACTCAATGGCTTGTTGGCTTAAATCCTCGTCACAGGGAACTCCCTGTTGTCTCCCTAGCTGTCGTAAGACCCGATGTGGGGCATACGGCTCAATGCTTCGCAGGCCCATTAATAGGAGATAGCAAACCTCAGCAGACATGTTGATAACCTCGTTGACAGGGAGCCACCCGAACGTCCACTCGATTTGGTCGGCAGTTAGTGAACTTAAGTATGAGTGCCAGGCTTCCGTTCCCTAAGGAAATTTGTATCCCTTTACCTGAGTACTATGTTCCTCGATGCAATTCAAACTGGTTAAGCCGTAGTTCATGTATCCTAGGCAATGACAGAGGTGCTCGATCAGCCAGATTTGCAGAAGCAGGTTGCACCCCTCAAAGAATTTTCCCCCAAATTGGCAAACTGTCAGAGCACGGTAAACCTCGGATAAGACCATTGGTATAAGTGTGCCATTGGATTTTTTTCATCATGAAATCTGCCATACCCACAAGCCCGATATCTATCCATCCGTCACTTCTTGGGCAAATCAAGGTGCTCAGGAATGCTACCACAAAAGCTAACCCCCGGCGGGCTTCCCATTTAGCCTGATGTTTGTGAGTTAGACAAGTGTTGTCAGCCTTATAACCCTGGGGATCTCCATAATGTCTGTAAAGAAAATAGAAAGTGCAGAAACCTTCGGACAGGTGTGGGTCTTGGACGTCTCGACTAATGTTCAACAGATCCAAAAACTTATGTGGAGTCACGGCCCTGGGTGCCACTGGGTACCGACTTCTAAGATTGTCGTTGAGACCAGCATACTCTGCTATTTCCTCTAGAGTGGGAGTCAATTCAAAGTCTGAAAAGTGGAATACGTTGTGGGCGGGATCCCAAAATGGTACTAGAGCCTCGACGATGTCCAACCTCGGCTTGATATTTAGAAGACCAGTAAGTCCCCCTAAAGCTTTTATAACAGCCTTTCTACTAGCTTCCCCCAAGTTGCTCCACCACATATGGAGTCCTAGAGGGATTTTCTCGACTGCTCTGAAGGGAATGTTTTCAACTGTATTCATCCTGCACATTCGTTTTTGATTAAAACCACAAAAAATTTTGAAAAGTGTTATTTTTGCAAAGGGTTTTGTAATAAAAAATTTACCATCTTTGCGAATACGGCCCTTCAATACTTCGCGTAGGAAGTTTTTTAAGGCTGTGTTTTGCAAATTGGGTGGAAATTTAAAAACAAACTACAGGCGGCCATTATTGTAAAACGGCCTTCTGGTGCACCACTTGGGCAATCCTGCTATAATGGTGTCACCTAATTTTATTTAGGACTATATCTTTTGATTTTTAAAAGTTAGAGTTGGACCCGATGAGGGTTGCCTACGTATCCCACACCAGTGAGAATCAAACAATGCGTAGTTTGGAAAAAATTCTGAAATATATACCCACTCAATTTGTTTTGGAATATTATTTTTTCAGAAATTTTTGCACAGTTTCGGGATAAATACGGGGATTTTCAAAATAAGGTGGATTTTCTATTCTACCGCACTCTTGGTTTTTCTATTCATTTTTTTAATTTTTTTATTTTTATTTTAATCGGTCAATACACAAGCTGAAACAAATAAATGCATACGTAGCAGGTAAGATGCATCAGGGTAGTCTTTTATTTTTTGGGGTACACCTGTCCTAGACGGACCTAACCCCTGTGTTGAGTCCCCTAAGTCAAATGCACGTGATGCAAATAAGCGTTCCTACTAGGATCTGGTATGAGGTTTTGTTATTCCAGGTTAAACCTGGGGTTTTGTTCTAGACCAGGCTTACCCGAGCGGACAGCTCGAGCCGAGGTCGGGGTAGCGTACCGGGAATACAGAAGCTTCACCGGCTTTCCAACTTGTCCGTACCTCGTTCTAAAATTTGGATATGACTCTAACAGAAAAGAAGTCACACAAAGTGCACACTTCCCAGATGATTTAGAAGACTCAGAGAGGAGGGGGTTTCGGCACAATTTATATACAGTTCACATAATATCAAAGCGGTAAAAAGTGGCATTTAGCACATTAGGTTCAAACATGTAAAATCAGATAATAAAGCAAAATATAACAGTTATTCTAAGCTCGAATTCTGAACCCTGAACCGGAGATTCTGGGTTTGATCCCTAGTAGAGTCGCTAGAGCTGTCACACCTCCTTTTTCCTCCGGCGAGGGTGGTAAGGGAGTTCTTCCAATTAAAGTAACATTATTCAGTTTTTGGATTATTTATTTAAATTCAGAGTCGCCACCCGGATTTTTGACGATGCTCCGGGACACCGTTTTGTTTTAAAATCCCAAACCGAGGAAATTATGACTCTATTTTAATTTGTCTGTGACCAAAAATTTGAGTAAGGATTTCTGTTAACCCGGGAGAAGGTGTTAGGCACTCCCGAATTCCGTGGTTCTAGCACAGTCGCTTAACTCTTAATATTTGGCTTGATTGAACGGATTATTTACATATTTTAGCCTATTGTGCATTTAGACTTTTTAAACTTTAACCGCTTTTAATATTTACAGATTATTTTGAATAAGTCACGATGTCGTGCACCTATTTGTTTTTGGACATATTATAACTACGCCACATGAAATGCACCCGTAATCACAACATGTGATTTTTATTGGTTTGGAGTTGAAGAAGGGGACATGAGTTGTCGCACCCGAGTGTAGACTACGTAGTCAAGACTATGGTCATGACGGTTTTATAGTTCCTATTTGAGGCGATGTTTGATTATTCTTTAAGTTTTTATATTTGAAGGAGTATTTTGGTTTCAAGATTGATTAGGACGTTTGTGGATTTATATTAGGCAAGTCATGATGGCATGCACTTGTTGTTTTTGAACACATGGAAAACACGTCACATGAAATGCACCCGTGATTGTTATGTGTGTTTTTATTTAGTTGTTTGGAGTTGAGGGTCGGGGGCATGAGTTGCCACTCCCGAGTGTATGTTATAGTAGTTTTAGAATAATATCTGATTATTTATCAAATTTCAAACTAAAGGTATGGTTATACCTAAAGGATTGCCTAGAAGTGAATTCCATTAATCTAAAGATAGCATGTTTCGGGCTATGGCCATATTTTAGCCCCAAATTGTTTCAACTCTTTTGGCCAATCCTAATTGTGGCTAGTTCGTAGGATAGGCAATTTAGACAATTTACCCAAGCATGACTAATCAAGGATACTAGCAGAAATAGCTACCCAATAACTTTAATGTAAAAATCAGAATCAAATTTGGATAATTACTATCCTTTTATCCATTAAACAATGCTGTTTTGAAAAGTAATATTCACGTATAGAGAAAATCCACAGGTTTGAGATAAGTTAGGAAAATCGAACGCGGAATGAGAAGGTGTTTTCAAATTTCAATTAAGTATTAATCATTGCATGCCATTTTACATGGATATCTTAAGACATCAGAAATAACAAAGACATGAATGTTTATAATTAACTTCCTGGGCTGTCACGTTTATAAGAAGAAATGACAACTTGAGGAATTAAATTCATAATGTCCAGTCCAATTTATTACAACACCAAAATAAATGTGCACATGGTCTAATAAACATATTGTTACATCACTTGTACTATGAAAGAGATTTTCTAACGGGATACTAAAAATTAATTAGAAACTAGTGGTGGCCTCTATGCGGACCTGTAGTTACCATTGAGCCTCGAACAAGATTTATGCATCAGTAGAGAATGGATCTGCCCATTAGGGAAGGGTCAGGTCCAATTCTCTGGATGTTATTTTTGAAACTAAACAATTACTTACAAACATTTGAGCACTTTTAATTGGGATAAACCTGACCATTGGATCAGATTCATATTTTTGAGCGTTGTTTTATACTAATAATGTCTATTACAGTTCTAAGAAATACAAAACTACTCATGAGCTAAATAAGAGCTCGACATTTCTTCTTTAGCTAGACATCTCTTTGGTTAATCTTAATAGCAGCACTTGTAAACCTCCAACTAAAGGATTTTATGTATCATTATGGAAGGAATTTTGACCATGAAGAGGGTCAGATTCACTTTACCCTTGATACGGCTTCGAATTCTACTGAACATAGTTCTTTATTCATTTGGAATGAATTTGACCACGGAGAGGAGTCAGATTTAAATCCAATGAGGCTATTTCGTTGAGACTATTGATAGTCGTCCTCATTAAAGTTAACCTTTAGCCAAATCTTTTGACCACTCTTGGAACTTTGAGGAGTGAATCCGAATATTTTGTGAGTTCGGATTTTCTTCCTTAAGGCTCCTCCTAATTTCCACTTTATATCATTTGAAGGATAATTTTCAGCAAGTTAAACTACTCTTTATGCACTATTATAGGGTGAATTTGACCATTAAAGAGTCAGATTCATCTACCCTAGTGCTAATACTAGAATAATTCTAGATATATAGAAGACCTTGCTTATATAGGAATTTTTAGAGGATGAATCTGACCATTCAAAGGCTCAGATTCCTCAACTCTAATGCCCTATTTAACTACATACTTTACACCTTTTAAAAAAGGGGTAAACTTCAGCCAACCATTCTACTATTTGTGCACTGCCATGGGGGAATTTGACTATTAAGAAGAAAAATTCACCTACCCTAGTGCAATCTAAGTTAGTAATGAACTACAGCAAGTACATGAACTGATAGCTGAATAAAAAAAACAGTAAGCATGAACTATATGCAAAAAAAAATAGATTAAGGTAAACTTCAGAATTAATAAGCTCAACAAAAAAATGCACTTGTCTTGTCGAAATAACAACCAAACCCTGTATACCCAAACAACAAAATTTGCACCACATTTCAGCATCACATTTGTTATACAAGTTCATACATAAAAAAGTTTGAGCCAGAAACAGATTTTTGGGGAATAGACAACATATTTCAAATCTATCATTCTATTTAGTCTCAAGTGTACATACCTTTTCGGAATACAAAGAAACCTTGACCAAATAAAGGTCAGGTCCAAAGGATTTAGGTAGAAGAAAGTAAGATCAGGCAGTAACAGCTTCAAACCAAAACAACTCCAAAGAAATGAACCCAAAAAGATTTATGAAAACCAGAATTGAAGAACCCAAGAGAAACCCCAAACATGTGAGAATTCCAACAGAAAAACCTTGAAGAAACCTTGAAAGAGCAGTCAGATTTTTACATTCATACTTTGAGAGTGTTTCATTTTTTTTCCCGAGGAACTATTCTGATTTCTTTGTTTTTGCTTTCAATGTTAAAAGGAGGTAATTTCATAATGTAGAGAGAATTTTTCAGAGTGTAAAAAAAAATCTAATCCCTCTTTAGTATAAAGGGAAGGGGTTCTATTTATAGAATATTTGGGAATGGGGTATCCTCTGATATATACCCATTTCAAGAGCTGAAATAGTACATAGGGCAGTTGTCACCCTTATCCTTTGGGACAACTGCCCCCTGTTCTAGAAACTTCCAGCCCATGAAATGACCTAAACACCCCTTCAAAATCTGATTTCTTAACCTACACTACCTAATATACCCCTTGAAGTCTCTGAAATTACCATTAGGTAACCAGGGTTAAACTTGCTTGGGTTATTGTTAACTCTGGTTTAAGTTGTTAAATAATCTAGGCCAGTTAGTTTGATCCTTTAGGACTAGGATAAGTGGCTCATTTCAGTTCGATTAGACTTAACTAATTAACTATCAACTTAGGCAATCTAGAAATTTAGTCACCTTTATAGGTTCGAATATCAGCCTAATTACTCAAATAGGCTATTAGGCAACTAATCATTGTAGTTGCCTAACATTAAACTACAGATTAACTTTCACCTAATTAATGACCCAAGCCTCAGAGTAATTTAACCTATTAGGATCAAAGTTTCATTAATGAAACAGTAGATTAGGGAAAACTAACTATCAAAGAACTCTAGACAATCTCTATGCATATCAAACCGAACTAATTGACCAAACGAATTAATAGCCAAACAAACTCATAAGAAAGCAGCTTATCAGTCATGATATTCAAAAGGAATCTGACCAAGAACAAATATATGACTGTCATGGACACATTTGAACCTTAAATCTAAACCAAATTATTCGGTTACCTAATCAAGCACATAGACAAAATCAATTAACTAAATGGATCAAGGAAAAAGAAAGGAGCATACATATGAAACAGTGACAAAACCCTAGGTTAGTTACTAACGAATTAAACATGAAATACATTCACGATTTTGGATTAATCAAGGAAAAAGATCACGTAAACAAACATGAGAATTCTGAGACAGAACAAAAGGAGAAAAAAGAAGAATCTAATCTAAACAGGGATGTAATAATACAACAATGATTAGGCTTGTTCATGTAATAATCAGGAAAGAAAAAGATAGAAAATAAGAAGGGGGATACTCGTTTGAGGGGTCTGGACGAACTACGGTAACTTGCCAGAGTTAGGACGGAATACGACGCCTCCAAAAGTGACCCCTACTCACACGAATCGACGATTCTCGTCGAGAACCATTGACTCATGTATGTTTGAGTCACAGAGTCGCTCGGGATCAATTTCATTATGTTCTAGGGTTTTTTCCATTTCCAGATCTGAGATTACAGAAATTTGAATGAGTTTTTGGTGAAATAGATGGTAGGATATGGTTGAGAAGGGGGAGGAGATGGTCTGGTGAAGGTTTGAGGTCGATTGGTGGAGGTCTGGTGGCCGGAAGGCGGCGGAATCCTAGGGCGGCTAGGGTTTGGGTTAGTCAGGGGAGAGAGAGATGGAGGGGATGAGGGGCAACTGGGGTTTTGGTGGGGGTTGGACTTTGGTGAAATGAGGATAGGGGGGTTTAAGAACAGTTATATAAGTTTAGGGGTGTGGAGTTCGGAATCGTTGGATAGAAATGATCCAACGACTGGGGTTTAATGGGGAAAAGCAGTGTCGTTTGGTTGTTACGGGGGACAGGCCGGGTAAGGGGTTTGGCCTGGAGTATATTGTGTATAGAGAAGGGGTTTGGACCTTGGTAATTTTTGCCCAGGTCCGATTTTAATCCCCATTAATTAACTAAACCAATTAAATTAATTAAATTCAAATCTAATTTAATCCAAGAAATGTAGTAATTAATTTGAACCTTATTTATTTACAGATTAATCAAGAATTAAACGACCAATTCTATATTCCTTATTAAATCCATGATTTATCGAATAAAGGATGATTAATTTTTAGTCATTAATCATTAAAAATACATTACGTCAAGTAGGCATCATTCGTCTATTATTTAGTTGATTATAACTTTATAATTCCTTGATAGTCGTGATGAAATTTTTTAATAATCTTAAAAGATGAATTATGGATATGCAAAAATACAAATTATTCACAATTAATCACTGAAAATTAACAAAAATTCATAGAATCGATTAATTTATTGAGATTTTCATAGGACGATATGGAGAGTAAAAATCATGTGCTCACAATAACCACGACCACCTGAAGTACCATGGGAAACCTGAAGAGCTGACTGAAAAGGTCTAGGAGGATGACCTCTGCCTGAAGAATCTGTGCCCTCAGATGAGTCTCCAATGAAACGACCGAAATGACGGGCCTCTTGTCAGCCCCCTAACCACCACCCTGTGACAAAATCATCTCATCATGGAACGATATATATGTACCTGACTCTCTAGCTATCTAAAGTCTGATAGGCCGGACCAATCCCTCGATAAACCTCCGAACCCTCTCCCGATCAGTGGTAAGTATCATAAGAGCATGTCAGGCTTGAGTGATGAACCTGGTCTCGTACTGAGTGACTGATATGGATCCCTGCTGGAGACGCTCAAACTGCCTCTGAAGGTCCTCTCTCTGAGTAATGGGAAGGAACTTCCCCAAAAATACCTCTGAGAACTGAGTCCAAGTCAAAGGTGTAGATCCAGCTAGTCTGGCTAAGCAATAGTCTCTCCACCAACTCTTGGTTGCGCCAGATAACCGAAAAATAGCGAAGTCAACTCCGTTGGACTCCACTATGCCCATATTCCGAAGAACCTCATGGCAGCTGTCCAAATAATCTTGGGGGTCCTCTGATGGTGAACAAGTGTAAGTAGCAGTAAATAACTTAGTGAACCTGTCCAGTCTCCAGAAAGAATCTGCTGACATGGTTTCTCCCTCTGCTACCGGTGTTGCAATATCCGGCCGAGCTACTCCGGCTGGCTGAGGTGCCGGAGTCAGAAACTGTAGAGCTAGCTGCTCTGGTACGCGGGCGGCAGGAGTCTGGGTAACCCCCCCCCCCCCCCCCCCCCCCCTCAGGGGGGTGGGGGGGGTGGGAAAAAAACNCCCCCCCTCCCCAGCTTGAGAGGTGTATGTGCTGTAGGAAGAAGACCCGCATGTGCTACACTCTCCATTAGTCCGACTAGACGGACAAGGGCATCCTGAAGCACTGGGGTAGCTATGAACCCCTCTTGGACCTGAGCTGGTCCAACTAGGACTGCCGGAACTGGGACCTCCTCGTCAGACTCGACCTGAGGGTCCTCCACTGGGGCTGCTACTCTAGGCTGAGCCCGGCCCCGGCCCCTGCCTCGGCCTCGTCCTCGACCTCGACCCTAAGTAGGAGTTGTAGCAGGAGTGTCAGGCTGTTAGGCAGAACCAAGGGAAGCACGCGTCCTCGCCATTTGGGAGAGAATACAATAGAAACTCAATCAGTATTCAGAATTCATAGCGCACGACAGAGAAGAAAAGAAATATGAAGTCATCCTAACTTCCCATCCACTGGGGGATAAATACAGACCTCTCTGTTCCGATCCCTCAAACTCTACTAAGTTGTCCGTGAGTTTTGAGACCTAAGTAACCTAAATCTCCGATACCAACTTGTCACGCCCCGAAATCCCACTATCGGGACGTGATGGCGTCTAACGTTGAACCCGCTAGACAAGCCAACGTGTATAGGTAAACTAGCATATTAAAACCAATTTAATAGGATAAACTAAACAGTTCACAATTTAACAGCGTAAATAAATATAGTTTCACACTAAATAAGGACAGCATAATACAACAACGCGTAAATTTTCCCAAAACCTGGAGTAACAAACTCAGGAACTGTCTATAAGAGTGCTAAATACAAGTCTGAAAAGAGAATACATAGATGTCTCTAAAACTAGGGAAAAACAAGACAGAAGTGAAGACAAAGGGATGAAAGAGACGCCAAGGCCCACGAACGCCAACGGGTATACCTTGAAGCCTCTATGATAAGCTGGAAGACACTCCCACTAATGACGTCCTCCGGGTCCGGCTTCGTAATCTGCACAATATAAAGAAGTGCAGGTATAGCATCAGTACAACCAACCCCATGTACTGAGTAAGTACCGAGCCTAATCTCGGCGAAGTAGTGACGAGGCTAAGACACGACAACAAAGTGTACATGTGCAGTTCAATAGTATAACAGAAACTAAACAAGAATAACATACTGGGGGTAAGAGATAGCAAATACTGAAATGACAGAAACCAAAACAACAGCCTGAAATATCTGAAAGTAATAACGGGAAATGACAACACATATTAAACAGTGAAAGATGCGACACGGCATGTCCCCTTGTGCATAATAATAATATAAAACATGGCACAGAATGTCCCCTCGTGCATAATAATATAAAACATGGCACGAATGTCCCCTCGTGCATAATAAATACAAACATGGCCCGGAATGTCCCCTCGTGCATAATAAGTATAAACATGGCACGGAATGTCCCCTCGTGCATAATTAATATAAACATGGCACGGAATGTCCCCTCGTACATAATAAATATAAATATGGCACGGAATGTCCTCTCGTACATAATAAATATAAACATGGCACGAAATGTCCCCTCGTGCATAATAAATATAAACATGGCACGGCATCACCCTTCGTGCTTTAACACTCTTCCTCACCCAAACAACAATCACAAACAAGGGCAAGGAAATGAACAGAGCAAAAATAGAAATCCACGCAAGGGAACATCAATTAAAAAATTAATCCCGGCAAGGGAACATCAATTAGACAACTAAATCCCGGCACGGGAACATCAATTAAACAATTAAATTTCGGCAAGGGAACTATACAACGATGACCCGACAAGGGTACATTTCAATAACCCTTTCTCTTTCTTTCACCTTTATTTCCTAATTTACTCTATTACTTGAGACAATGCTCCAAAGGATCCAATTATCTCATATACCTTCATCATTCGTATTACAATCTGAGCCAATGCTCCAAAGGATACAATTATCTCATATATCTTCATCATTCGTATTACAATCTGAGCCAATGCTCCAAAGGATACAATTATCTCATATATCTTCATCGTTCATATTACAATCTGAGCCAATGCTCCAACAGAGTTTAAAGATTACAATTCCATTCACATATTCTTCATAACATATAG
This sequence comes from Nicotiana paniculata, assembly GCA_005239505.1. Classification (NCBI taxonomy): domain Eukaryota; kingdom Viridiplantae; phylum Streptophyta; class Magnoliopsida; order Solanales; family Solanaceae; genus Nicotiana; species Nicotiana paniculata. Next base: position 34,486 of record ML357733.1, on the reverse strand, counting down.
AAATCATCAATTACACATGGAAATTACCACAAAATCAGAGTATTCACAATATATGGACTCACGGTCATGCTAGACACCAATGTATAGATACTCGTCCCCATACCTATACATCGTATTTGAAAATTACCAAGTAGAAAATTATACTCAACTCCTATTCCCTCAAGCTAAGGTTAGACCAAACACTTACCTCGGGTCCAAACTATAGCAATCAACCCTCTAACACTGCCTTTCCTTTAGAATTCGACTCCGAAATGGTATTATCTAGACATAATCAACTCAAGTATGTCAATAAGGATTCAATGATTCAATTACATGGCCTAATTATCCATTTCCTAGCATTCTTCCAACATTATCAAAATTCGGCCCCGGCCTGCTGGCTCGGATTCTTGAAATTCTCAAAGGGAACACTCACCCAAAGCCTAAGGATCATAAATATACAATTTTTACTTGATTTCATGGCCAATTCACAGAAAATTCTAAAGTGATCACAAGTTCTAGGTTACTACCCAATTTCTTGAATTTTTGCACTAGTTTATATAGTTAATTAGGCTAGGATGCATGCATGAAACAAATTTCCAGGTGGAATTCACTTACCTTATGAGACTTGGTTGATAGCTCTTAAAAAAGGGGGAATCGCCTAAAGAAGAAGATGGAAAATGAGAAAAATGGGTTTAAACCCCGTATTTAAAACTCACTGCCTGAACAGTGAACTCGCACCTGCAGCTCTGGGGACCGCACCTACGGTCTCGCACCTGCAGAATTGGTCTAGGGGGTCTGGGATCGCACATGCAGTATCTCACCTGCGATTCTGGGCAACCGCACCTGCGGTCACACCACAACAGGTGCCCCAACAGCCTTGTTTTTCCTGGTTTTTAGCCCCGTTAGGTGCCCGAAAGGCACCTGGGCCAACCCGAGCCCTAGTCCAAATATACCAACGAGTCCTAAATCATATTACGAACTCGCTCGAGCCTTCGGAACACTCAAAACAACGCTAAAACTCAAAATCACACCCCAAACCTCAAGAACCAAACTTAGGAATTTTAAGGTTTCTAAACATCGCTAACAACGTGCCGAACTGACCTATACATCTCGGAATGATACGATATTTCACATATAACTCCCACGACATCCTACTAACTTATCCGTGCGATCAAATCGCCAAACCAACATCATATACATCGAATTAGGCCTCAAATTTCATGAATTCTATGAAATTTCATAAAACATCAAATTTTCCATTTTAAGTCCGAAACCCGTCAAACGAAATCCGATTTCAACCAAAGTTCACAAAAAGTGCTTAAACCATATATAAGACCTATACCGGGGGCCGGAACAAAAATACGGGCCTGATACCATCACTTTCCAATCAGATTTCATTTTCAATTTCCTTAAATATTTTTAGAAAACAGTTTTACTCAAAAAATCATTTCTCGGTCTTGGGACCTCGGAATTCGATTCCGGGCATACGCCCAAGTCCCATATTTTCCTACGGACCTTCCAGGACCGTCAAATCGCGGGTCCGGGTCCGTTTACCCAAAATGTTGATCGAAGTCAAATTTATTCATTTTAATATCAAATCTTAGTATTGTTTTCACAGAATTTCATATTTAAGTTGTTCGGCTACGCGCCCAGACTGCGCCCGCAAATCGAGGCAACTACAAATGAGGTTTTCAAGGCCTCGGGAGTACAAAATAGGTAATAAAATAGGTGATGACCATTTGGGTCATCACATATGCTTTCCTAAGGTCCATGACAGAATAAGATACCCCTTTTCTATTGTATCCCTTGAATAGTTCATGACTGAATAAGATGTTATCAATGATACTCCTTCCTTCTACAAAAGCAGATTGTGAGTGACTTACTATGTTCCCAATCACATTCTTAATCTCAGTTGTAACACACTTGCAATGATTTTGTACAAATTGTTACAACATGCAATAGGTCTATAGTCTTTGACCAGAGATGGTGAGTTTACCTTAGGAATCAAAGTGATAGTTGTACAGTTCACCTTCTTCTGCAATTTTCCTTTCTCAAAAAAACTCTGTACTTCAGCATGTATATCATTCTTCACTAAGTCTCAGTTTCTTGTGATAAAATCAATAGGGAACTCATCGATCCCTGGAGCTTTGTCTGTTGGCATATCTTTGATAGCTATGTTTATCTCTGCAGATGTCACTGGCCTTATCATCTCTAGTTGTTGCTCTCTATTTAACACTAGTCCTTTTTTGATGACTTCTGATTTTGGAAATTTGATCTCCCCACTGCAACTGCCCATTAGTCCTTTGAAAATAACAATGAACTCTTATTCCACCTGTGTTGGATATGTGATTTTGATACTTGTTTCTGTGTATATGGATGTGATTGTGTTCTTGCTCTGTCTAATCTTCCATTGCGCATGAAAGTACTTTGAGTTGCTGTCTCCACACATAATCCAATTTACCCCTGGATTTCTGTCTAAGTGCTTTCTCTTGAATGTTGCTCCACTTATCCATTTCAACTAGTATCTCTTTTCCCTGATCAAACATGTTCTGGCAGAAACGTTGAATATTTATGTTGGCTTGCACAATCTCCGTTGGTTGCAAAATGTTGGCTTGTTTTTACATTTTGTGCAATAATAAATAGATCATGAAGTCTATACTCCCTCGTGTGTTAGATTTCAAGTATTTTGTAATGTGGGTGGGTACACATTTGGACATCTATTAGGTGTTGGATCATATAACTTACACCAAAAAGAGTGCCAACTTTTTTTTGGGTCAACCCGCACTTTACTCGAGTAAATCTCCTAAAGTACATCATAATAATCATCATTTCCATCATCTTTCACCCAGACCCCACTGTTATTGATTTTCTTTCCCTTAGACCATTCTTCTATATAAAACTTGTACCTATTGAAGGAGTAATTAGACATATTTCTACGTCTATGTTCAGGTGACCAATTTGTATCACGCAAAAAATGAGTCATTTACATTATTATTTTGATTATAAACCTATATAGGGTTAAATAAAATTTAGAATTAAAAAAATGTAAATCATATTAAGTATTAAAAAATACTTAACTTCTTTAAACTACTCTAAAATCCTAGGATAAATGAGCTCAAGCGTATATGTACCCACAAATTTATTAGTTAGAATGATGATGGATCTTGTATGTATGTCGAAATATAAATATATACTTAATTATAATAAGGTTGAACTTCAGGGCGATTCATTAGTAAATGTGTTGAACTTGACTTTATCTCCATATTAGTCAAAAGATGCTTTGGACTACGTGTTGAATCTCTTTTACCTGGCTGATTGAATATAAAAACAGGTGATGCCAAAGGAGAAATATCGCCTTAATCATCAGGCCAATTAGGTCTATTTCTCCAATATGGCACATCATGTTCAAGATACTGAAAACAAAATAAGAAGTTTCTTTTGCAATATATGACTCACATATGTGTGACGACCCAAAATCCACATAGTCATGATAGCACCAAACCCAACTAGCTAGGTAAGCCAAACAACAGTCAAAATAACTTTGATGAAGATCATAAATAATAAAATAAATAAAATAACTAAGTTTCCATACAATAACCCAATGATTGTTAGTACAAGTCATAAGACACTAAGATTTAGATTTATAAAGCAGGCATGAAAATAAATATAACATCTGTTTTGAATATACATAAACAAAGTACGAATCTAAAACTACCAAGGACAATTGGTAGCTATAACCTGAAAGTAGGTACCTCTTCAATGCCAGCTTCTGTTATCCTAAGCGTATCAGCTCCAAGATCTACACGCAAGGTGCAGAAGTGTAGTATGAGTACAACCGACCCTATGTACTCAGCAAGTATGACAACTACCCTTGGCGAGGTAATAAAAGCAAGAATTATTAATAATACTCGCTAATAACCTTTTCAATTCCTTAATTTCGCAAATACACAACAATGGTGTCATCTAATCATACTACACAGGCAAAACCACATCGGTGCACAAAAAGATAATGGGTTAAGTCCCGATAATGCAGCATATAAAGAAGATATGCATGATATACTAGATAATTCTTCATCACTCGCATATAGAGAAGATATTCATGAAACATTGATTATTTCCTATATAAATAAGTCATGCTTTGTTAAATATATGTATCATGTCTCATCTCATCAAGTAAGGTAGCATATACAGAAGATATGCATAAAGGTATGTATACATTCTGGAGCTAGAAAATAGGGAAGAGATACTGTAAAATCATATATACATCTGTGGAAATTGCAAGTAGAGAAAAATGCAATAACCAAATAAAACACTGGTAAGTTTCCCTCATACCACGTCTACACAATCAAGAGAGAAACATGATAGGGTGACCCTAAGGGAATGGATTCTTATCCACACACTGCACGGACAACTCACATGCCATATCTAACAACCGCACGAACAACTCATGTGCCAACATAACTCATACATGAATGGACAACTCACGTTCCAATCTAACTTAGATCTGCACAAACAACTCATATACGATCAACCCAGTCCATATCATATATGTTTACCGTGAAAATGGTAATTACAATTATATCTAATTTTGTGGTTCTAAAAACATGTGATTTGTTTGAATACTAGTTCTTTAGGCAATAGATGCTAAGTGATAGTTAAGAAAAATGAGATAAGATCAAAGGATAATGGAATTATGCAAACCGAGTAGTTATGAGACGGGGTTTCGAGCTGGCTGAAACTGGGCCTCGGAGTCGAACTCGAGTGCTCGACAGGGGGGCGATCGATGAAGGATTAAAAACTTAATGGGCCTCGAAGATTTCCTCTTTATGATCAACAATAATCAATAAGTGAAGAACAATCAATGAACACGATGAATTGAAAGCAATAAATCAATTGAACAATTATAGAGAATGTTTAAGTTAGAGAGCAAAGAATGTTCTTGTTCTTGTATTGAATATCATCTATCTTAGAAAATAACAAGGGTACCCTTTATATAAGAGAGGAAATTCCAACATAGTACATGTGTAATTATTACAAAGAAATGCAATTGGTACAACTATTTAATGTCACGGTGCGGACTTGTACTATTCTTGCGACTTGGTCAGCTTTAACCACGTGCCTTTTGGGAGTTTCCCGCTTTTCCATGATGGTCATCGATTCATACTGCCCCTAGGTTGAGCGTGGAGAATCCTCGATGTCAAACCTCGAACTGTGCTTCGATCCCTCTGAATACGGGCTATGAAATGCCATAACGATCATAAAATCAGGCTCTCCGATTTTAACCTTATACAGATAGTCCACGCGTTTCATAGAATTAAGTGATAAGAAACAGTCTTTAATTCTTGACTCTTCGTTATCCTCATTATGACGCCAGCCTGGTCAGAACATTAAATGACGTGACATAAAGGCTATCGGAGGTCGCTATTAGCACGATTCTCGAGAAGCCCATGAACCGCTATTGGTTCGACCATTCTTCTTCTCAAGAATGACCAAATGTCTTCTATAAATACTTCAATTGTTTTCCTCTCACACTTTTACAACATCTTCAAGTCTTCAAAATTTAGCTAACAGTTTTCCGCTTTCATCCTCTTTTTGCGCTTTCTCCTTCATCTTCTTCCTTTGAAACTTAGTTACAATTATGGCCAAGACCTCCAAAACGGTACCTCAAAAAGAGGTAATCACTTCCTCATCACGCCCGACTAAGGGAAAATAAAGAACACCCCTAGTATCGAGCACTGTATTCCTGGCCCCTTTGACACTGTCTCCGATTTTACAATCGAGAAACCCCCTTCTACACCGGGCCGATGCTAGCCCATGTCTCGGTACATAAGTGTGGTAACTGATACAAAGAGAGTAAAGATAGACTGCCATTGGAGGGAGGCGGCACAAGTAGAAATCCCCAAAGCTGAGGAAAGCATAGTAACACATAAAGTCGGCTTCCTCAGCATATATACGTATCCTTTAACTCTAGGCCCTGTAGATTTTTCATCTCCACCGATAGATCCGGTGATTCTCGACTTCTGTCGTTAATACCAAGTGACACTCAGAAAAATTTATCCTTCTTTCTAGAGGATTGTCTACGTGATTCGATATATCTCCAATATGGTCGAGGGAATGACTTTCACCCTCCATCATTTATCAAATTGTATAGCCGTCGTCTCTTCCGGGGAGGTTTAATCAAGCTACACCGTCGATCCGCTTAAGCATTTTTTTCCTGCATCGACGAGGACAAAGACCGGGGATGGATGAGCCGATTTATGAGAGCCAGAACCTCGGACCTTATCCCTGCTGATAGGATGCCATTCCCGGAGGAATGGAACATGAAGCGTAAATGTCTCCACATCAAGTATGTTTTATCACCTCGTTTTCTTTTTTGCATTTGACCTCCTTATTATTTGATTGATTTTCCTCTAATTGTGTAGCCACCTTTTGGTTCCCCGGAGTGGTCCAAGACCTCTCGGGATGGATCAACCGCTTAGCTACCGCTTTTTCATATAGAAAGCGCTTTTGGCGCGATTTGGCCAAGACACGGTGGTAGGACAAGAACCACGGTATGATTTTATTGCCGTCATTTCCACATTATTTGTAAGTATTCTTTAGGGCGGTAAGTTTGATACATCATGCCTGTGCAGGCCTCGGGGAAAATGTGTCAATAAAACCGCCCCCTCATGGTGAAGAAGAGGCTTCAAAACCCGCCGAGGACAAAAAAAGGAAGAAAGAGACACCGGCGGAGTCTCTTAAACCCAAGATAGTAAAGGCTCGGAAGCCCATGACCGATGTTACGGTCCTAACCTCGATGGACGCTGAGATCATGTGTGCTGAGGAAGAAGATGATGATAGCTTCATTTTGGTACAAAGGGTAAAATGAAGCGTTGATCCTTCAAAAGTTGCTGGGCGGACCGCTGCTGAGTTGGAGATGGCCGATGCGGACCCACCTCATGTTGAGGAGATGCTCGAGGAGGGTTTGGGTGCATTCCCTGAGACGTTCGTTAGACATGGTGTAGTCCGTGTTGGTGAGTACGGATGGCCCGTTTCTTAAATTTTTCGGGGGCGAGAGGAAGCCCGGATGGAAGTTGATGCTGCAGGCGGATTTCAATCAGGCCCGTCATTTTCTCCAGGGGAGATATGAGATGCCCAGGACAGGAATGCTTCCGATTTGGGGACCTCTCAGGTAGATGATGATACTTCAGAGATTACTTTGAAGGTGTTGAAGATGAGACCGATCTTGATGTCGCTATCACTCTCGAGGTGGTTGAGAGGCTTCAAAAGCAGGTGATCTTCTGGATATAATATTTGCGCTTCAAATATTCTCTTAATTTTTCAACTTTCTTCCTTTGTGTTGTAGGTCAAGAAGTTGTATGACCAAGCTTTCTCCAAGCTACATTATGAGCTGACTTGCCGTGAGGAGGAGCTTGAGAACATACATCGGAGCTAAACGAGATGAAGGCTCTACATGCCCGAAAAAAGGAGGAGTCGGTCGACCTCCGGGCACGCTCAGAGAGAGCGTTCTAAGAGAGGGCCGAATTCATCGAGCAGATAATCTGGTACCCATGAACTTGTCTTTTATTGCCATAATTGGTGCTAATTAGATTGTCTTCTATATTTGCAGGTTGGGCAAAAGGACGTCGTAGTAGGGCAGCTTCGAGAGGAGGTCACGGCCAAGGACGCCGATATCCTCGAGCTGAATCGGCTGAGTGATTCCGTGACCTCAGAGAGGGATGTTCTTCGGGGAGAGCTAGCCTCGACCCAGGATCTTCTGAGAAGTTCTCAAGAGGAGGTTGCCTCCATATCCGCGGCCAAGTTGAGTTTGTTTCTTCGTACAAAAGGGATGTTGCCGCCGCAAATGATCGTGCCAGGGAGATATCCGAAAAGACCGAGATAAACTGGCTCGGGCTATCGCTCACGCTCTCTTGCAAGCTAGGAGGAAAACCTTCGAGGAAGCGAGTGCCTAAGGTGTCGATCTCTCTACCGAGATTGAAGAAGCCAGTGCCTTGGAGGAAGAATCAGCAATCTCAACTACTTCGGATGAGGGCTCTAGAAGAGACTCGGGGAGTAGTGAAGGCGAAGAGTAGATTTACTTACTATTTTTTCTTTTTCTTTTTTGTACATGGGATCCTCGGAACAGCTTTGTAAAATACCCGTGTAAATGTATTTTTTGGAATGAAAAACATCTCTTCGTTTCATATCTTCAAACTTTTCCCTGTGATATTTATGTGAAAGTCAATCTTCGAGTTTTGATTTTAGCTCTTTGGATCCCGTACTTGTAGTAACAGAGATCCCCGAGATCGGACACCTTCTCGAGGCTAGGTTGGTGTGAGGGTTTCGATCCCTCGAACTTTGTATGACAGCATCATTCATATGACATGACCGTGAGGTGACCGAGGTGGCCCCGCCGGTACACTTCCCCAAAAGTTATAATGTCTTTGTCAGAATTAATTGGTCTTCAAAGTATATGAATAGTCGCTGCTTGTTCTATATATATGCTCGATTCTTCTTCAGTTTAGGTTCTGCAGCTTGCAAAACTAATTTTTTCTTTAAATTTATCTTCCTTCTCTCAACTCTTCTATTTCTTTAGTCAAAGCTTTTGCTTGAGCTTTCTTCCTCTTTATCTTTATTCAAATAGTTATGGTTGTCGTGCCCAGATCTATTCACCAGGAAGAGAAAAGATTACCTCTTCCTATTGCCCGATCGGTGGTACACCGCCAGTGTATGGCGAGCTAACCTTGAGTTGTTTTTCTTTGAGGAAAGACTTTGCACTACAGAAACCCTTTGATGCTCCGGGCCATCGAGAGCATGCGTCGAGGTTTATTCGATCGGTAGAGGAGAATAACCTCGAGGCCGTGAGGAGAGAGTGTGGATGGGGAGAAAATATGATGGAGATACCTTCCCGAGAAGAGAATATTATGGCCCATGTAGAGGGATTCCTGAACGTGTACACGTACCCATTTACATTGGGCCCCCTCGACCGCCTTGTGCTCGTATTCTGTAAAAGATATCGAGTCACTTTGGCTCAGATTCATCCGTCCTTCTGGCGGATAGTGCTTATGACAAGGTTCTTCACTGAAAAGGCATAGCTCGAGTTTACCCTTAGCAACCTTATCAGATTATATCAACATCTGCATTGTCGAGGCTTGATTGTGTTACGATGTCGATCCACCAAGCCTTTTATTGCCAGCGACAATGAGGACCAGAACCGAGGATGGATAAGTCGATTTGTCAGAGTGAGGACCGTCGACATCATTCCTACAGAGTTCCTGTCGTTCCCCAAAAAATGGAACTTCAAATGTAAGTACTACGTCCTACCTTAGTGCCCAATGCTCTCGATGATTTATAAGAATGTTTATTTTTCTCTTTCTTAGCGGTCCCGTGAATGCCGGAAAAGATCCCCGATCTTGCGGACTGGCCTCGGAGGCTGGCATCTTCCTCGTCCTATGATAAAGGCAAGTGGCGAGATTTGCCGAAGGGCAGATGTGAAGCAAAGCACCACGGTATGAGTTATGCGATTGCCTTTTGAGGAATGATTTCCTTTATGCGTATTAACTCTGTCACCGCAAGCGTTGGTGAATTCTCCGAGATGAGACCGTTCCCCCTCGAGGAGAGGGAAGGACCGTCGACTTTGGAGCCGAGGGAGGATAATAAGCGGAAAGGTCCTCGAAGGATGAGGACATTCATAATGAGGAGGGGCCTGCCCGGGGTCACAAAGAAGATGCCCCCGCTGAGGAGGACCTTATATATGTCGGTTATTCTATGGACATCAATACTCCTGGGGGATGGTACTGCATCTATGGCTCGAACCAGCGGCCCTCCCGAGGTTGTCGAACTTGCTAGGCATGATACCTCTAGCCTCGAGGGAGAGGTTCCACGATAGGGAAGGAGAAAGAGTCCTCTATCACCGTATGCTTCCCCCCTCGAAGTATGGACGTTCATCTTACATCTCGCGTTTTTGTACGTTCAAAGTTTTGTCTTCAGTTGATTGACATAGACTCGGGGATGAGATTATTTTGAGGTTAACGTGTTTACGCTAACAAGCGAGAAATAAGTGTCATGATGGATAAAGGGTACACGAATTAAAGAAAACGAGTTTCGTTGAAAGTGGCCAATTTGGGATAAAATACGGGTCGAGCGATAATACCCGATAATTATGGACTTGTACCATACAAGGTACCATATGACCGTGATAAAATAATATGTAAAGTATATTAAAAATAAGTAGTATTTTTAGGTAAATTGAGATAATTCTTAATTATACAGGTAATTGATTAATTACCGGGTAACTGGACATTACCCAGTTAACTATTAAGTGGATAGAAATAAATAAATCACATACTTAACATGTTGCAAGAAGCCACAAATCTAGGGATGACTAAGTAGTCATTTATGCCTAGGTGACTACCTAAGCTTAAGTAGGAATTTAATAATTAATTTTAACTAAACAAAACAAGACTTATACCATGTCTTGTCAAATTTCTATACTGGATAGAGAGAGAACCAAAAACGTAAATATCTTGGTTTGATGTTCCAAATTTCGTTCAGAGAGTTTCAAGAATCAGAAGCAAATTTTGTTCCAGGCCACAACCAAATAAAGCAACAAAAATGCTCGTCTATTTACAGCCAGTGGGAAAATCATGTCCAAGAATTATTACAATGGAAATATGACAAGAATTAAGTTTCAAATAATTCAAGAAAACTTCATTCTGCTAGTTAATGTGTCCTAGCTAGAATTCTATGGAAACTAACGTATTTCCAGAAAAACAATTCCCATATCAGAATTTCAAAGAAGCAGAAGCAAATTTCGTTCAAGGACTTAAAAAAAAAAACAGAAGTTTTAACCAATTTTTTTGAGTTCTAAGTTCAATCAACAAAGGATTTCCAATGGAATATTATACGGAGTTTTTCCTACTCCAGGTATGTTAAGGTTATTCCTTCTTTCTTTTTGGCATGATCTATATGTCATGAACGAAACGAGAAAATGCACAACTTTCATAAAATATTATATTCGTAGAAATGCTAGAGATGTGTATATTCTTATCCTTCCATGTATCATATTACTCTATCATCTGTTCATGGGTCTCAGAAATATGTAAGTTGGTAAAGTTTATTTCATGATATTAATCAGAGGCATAATGGCCTTATGACGTACCGAGAAATTTTGTTGACGTATTTAATATGCATTTCATGCATTTATACATGCACATTTACCCATGACCAGATGGCGTTATATAGGCGTATATATGTATATATATATATACATATATATATGTGTGTGGGGGGGGGGATATGGGAAAGGTTATGGCGTTATATAGGCACCACCACCTGATCTGCTGGTATACGGTAATGATTCTGCCCACAGTGGCCGATATGATATGATGGGATGCCCTCAGAGGCTGATGATGTTATGAAACATATACCTATGCATGACATGACATTCATACACATATGAATGATGCTAAAAGTGATTTATTATTACAGAGTTATCCAAACATACAGGTTGAGTCAATTACTCTATATCTCTTCTATGTCTCTTATGTATTTATTTATGTGCCGTACATACTAAGTACATTATTCGTATTGACGTCCCTTTTGCCTGGGGATGCTGCGTTTCATGCCCGCAGGTGCAGGTAGGCGAACTGACGGTCCCCTTTCTTAAGATCCCTGATCAGCGAGAGTTGGAGTGCTCCACTTGATCCAGAGATATTTTTGATTTTGTACGATACGTTTGTATATAGATATATATGGGTATGACTTGGCTCAGACCTGTCTTGATACAGTTATGTTTCTATTAGAGGTGTGTAGACAGTATGTCTAGTTGGATAGTATGTGGCCTTGTCGGCTTCCAGTTTTGAGATGTATAGTTGTCTATAGTAGCCTTGTCGGCTCGTCCTACGTATGTTGTACGTATATGTATCTACGCCTTTTTGTGCAGATTTCCTTCATGTATAATGTTCTCGTAATTTAGCAGATATTATTCATGTTCATATTTTAGACGCATGTTTAGGGGTGTTTGACAAGTAGGAGTCAGGCACCCGTCACGGCCCATCGGTTTGGGTCGTGACAAAAGTTGTATCAGAGCAGTTCTGTCCTAGGGTTGTCTACAGACCGTGTCTAGTTGAGTCTTGTTTATGGGTGTGTCGTGCACCACACTTATAAATAGGAGGCTACAGGACATATAGGATGGTATTCTCTCTTTTTATCTTAGATCGTGCGATACAAGAATTCATGTTCATAACAATATGCTATATTTTCAGCGATGCCTCCAAAGAGTACGACCGCCAAGAAGGGAAAGTTCGTGGCTAGTGAGACTACTAGTCGAGCGCCACGAGTTATCATGGCTCGGGGAGAATCTCATGGTGAGGTTCCATCTCAGACTTCACATACCCCGCCTTTTCCAGAAGAGCTTCGAAGGGCACCACCTTCAGTGCCCGCCCCTGTAGATTTAGCACCTCAGCCAGATGTGTCGGGTCAGAAGATGAGAGATGATATTCAGTTATTGACCTGATTAGTAGCCGCACAGGCTCGGCGTCAGGAAACAAGTATCGGTCACGCAGATAGGTCTGTGAGTGCGATGGTTCGTGACTTTATTAATTTAGACCCTTCGGTATTCACTGGAGCTGACCCGAATGAGGACCCTCAGGCATTTATTGATATTGTGCAGAGGACGTTACGGGTAATGAAGGCCACTGCGACTGAGTCAGTTGAGCTAGCTTCCTATAGCCTCCGAGATGTTGCAGTTAATTAGTACGAGTCTTGGGAATTGTCCAGAGGTGAGAATGCCCCTCCAGCGGTATGGCAGGAGTTTACAGAAGCTTTTCTTCATCATTATCTGCCACCAGAGCTTAGGCCAGCCAGAGTTGATAGGTTATTGACCCTTCGGAAGGGAAACATGAGTGTTCGGGAGTACAGTCTTCAGTTTGATTCGTTGGCTAGGTATGCTCCCACTATTGTATATAAAATGGAGGATCGGGTTCATCGGTTCGTGATAGGATTAGAGCCCCATTTTCTTAACGATTGTATGTCGGTTTCACTTCATCCAGACATGGATATTCTCGTTCAAAGTCAGCCCATTTTCTGCCCGTTAGAACTACATATTCCTCAAAAGATTATGCGAGACTTTATATCAAGGAAATAGTACGACTGCATGGTGTCCCTGTATCTATTATCTCGGATAGAGGAGCTCAATTTACAGCTAACTTCTAGAGTTCCTTGCAAAAGGTATTAGGGACTCAAGTAAGTTTTAGTACAACATTTCATCCCTAGACAGACGGACAGGCTGAGCATACTATTCAAACACTAGAGGATATTTCTCGTATGGAGGCGTACGCTCAGGGTGTAGAGGAGCGTAAAAAAAAATAGAGGACCAACCGTGAGCATGATAGGACCCAGAATAAGAGAGCGAGGTCTTCGGGTCCTTCGGGTGAGTTTCTAGGTGGTCAGAGGCAGCAGTACTCGAGATATCCATCCCAGCCCTCGGCTTGCACCCCCTCAGTTTGGCGGTAAGAGATTTGATCGTTCTACATATTCAGGGCATGGTCAGAATTTTAAGGCCTCAGGTTCTAAGTATAGGGCTGAGTCAAATTAGATGAGGCCACCCTTGTCACGATGTACTCAATGTGGTAAGCAGCATACCGGACAGTGCCATATGGGATTAGGTATTTTTTATACTTGTGAATATCCGGGCCACGTTATGAGGGAATGTCCGATGAGGGGTGGTGCAAGTGTAGCTCAGCCAGCGGGATCTGTGGTTGGATCGTCATCATCAGTACGCCCCCCTGGGAAAGGTCCCCATGCACCACTGAGTCGTGGTAGAGTCAGAGGTGGAGCGTCTAGCTTGAGCAGCCCTCAGAACCGCATTTATGCGTTGGCAGGATGACAAGACCAAGAGTCATCGCCTGACGTTGTTACAAGTATATTATCAGTATCCCCCTATGATGTATATGCACTGATTGATCCAGGTTCCACCTTATCATACGTTACTCCATTGGTTTCTAGGAAGTTTGAAATAAAACCTGAGTTGGTTAAACCTTTTGAGGTATCTACACTTGTTGGGGACTCAGTGATAGCTTAAGCAGGTATATAGGGGTTGTATAATATTAGTTCATGGTCGACCTACCGTAGCAGACTTAATCGAGTTAGATATGGTATAATTTGATGTTATAATGGGTATGGATTGGTTGGCTTCTTGTCATGCCAACATTGATTGTAGATCAAAGATAGTCCGATTTCAATTTCCGGGGGAGCCTGTTTTGGAGTGGAAAGGTATCATGGCATCGCCGAGAGGTAGATTTATTTCCTATCTCAAGGAAAGGAAAATGATCAGAAAGGGATGCATTTATCAGTTTGTTCGAGTTCAGGATATGTAAGTAGAGTCACCAACCATTCAGTCCATCCCTGTCATAAATGAGTTTCCAGATATCTTTCCTGGTGAACTTCCAGGTCTCCCGCCAGAGCGAAAAATTGAGTTTACTAATGACCTACTACCAGATACTCACCCAATATCTATTCTTCCCTATAGAATGGTCCCCGCAGAGTTGAAAGATTTGAAAGAACAACTTAAGGACTTGCTTGGAAAAGGTTTTATCAGACCTAGTACGTCACCGTCGGGAGCACCTATGTTGTTTGTAAGGAAGAAAGACGGTTCCTTACAAATGTGTATTGATTATAGGCAACTGAATAAGGTGAAGATCAAGACTAAGTACCCGCTCTCGAGGATTGACGACTTACTTCATCAGTTGCAAGATGCCAAGTGATTTTCAAAGATAGACTTGACGTCTGAGTACCAACAGGTAAGCTTTAAGGATGAAGATATTCCGAAGACAGCATTCAGGACTAGATATGGGCACTTTGAGTTTCGGGTTAAGTCCTTCGGTCTGACCGATTCCCCAACAGTATTTATGGATTTGATGAACCGCGCGTTCAGGCCTTTCTTAGATCTATTTGTAATTATATTTATTGACGATATACTGGTATATTCTCGTTTAGATGATGAGCATGTTGGTCATCTACGTACTGTGCTCGGAGTTCTACAAGAAAGGATGTTGTATGCAAAAAATTTTAAGTGTGAATTCTGGTTGAACTCTGTATCTTTCCTTGGGCATATAATTTTGGGTGAAGGCATCCGGGTGGATAAACAAAAGAGTGAAGCAGTAAAGACTAGGCCTAGGACCACAACACCAACGGAGGTTCGTAGGTTTCTTGGATTGGCGGGTTATTACAGGAGACTTGTGGAAGGATTTTCTTCCCTTTCAGAACCTTTAACAAAGTTGACTCAGAAGGGAGAAAATTTTAAATTGATTGATGCTTGTGAACGGAGTTTCCAGGCATTAAAGGACAGGTTAACTTCAATATCGGTTCTAATTCTCCTAGAAGGGACCGATGGTTATGTTATCTATTGTGATGCTTCAGGCATTTGATTGGGTTGTGTGCTGATGTAACATGGTAAGGTTGTGGCTTATTCTTCTAGACAACTAAGGAAGCACGAGAAGAACTACCAGATTCACGATTTAGAGTTAGCCGTAGTGATTCATGCACTAAAGATGTGGAGGCACTACTTGTATCGCATTCATGTTGAGATCTATACAGATCATAAGAGCCTCCAGTACATCTTCAAGCAAAAGGAATTGAATCTATGTCAAAGGATATGGTTGGAGCTACTTAAAGACTATGACATTGAAATTTTATACCATCCGGGGAAGGCGAATGTAGTAGCTGACAACTTCAACCGTAGACCTATGGGTAGCATGTCGTATTTTCAGCCATAAAAGAGGGGAATAGCTCGTGAGGTTGATCAACTAGCTAGCCTTGGAGTTCGGTTACTGGATTCAGGTGTAATTGGAATTACTATTCAAGATACAACAACATCCTGTTTAGTAACTGGAGTAAAGGAACGCCAATACGAGGATCCTGTGTTAGTTCATTATAGGGACACCACCCTTCAGAAAGAGAAGACACCATTTGAAATTACAGAAGATGGAGTCCTCAAATATCAAGGGCGATTGTGTGTGCCTAATGTTGCAGGGCTACGTCGGCTGGTTATGGGAGAAACTCAGTATTCTCGTTATTCTATCCATCCAGGAGCAACAAAGATGTATCATGAAATCAGGGAAATATATTGGTGGGACAGAATGAAAAAGGATATAGCAGAATTTGTTGCTCAGTGTCCTAATTGTCAGCAGGTTAAGATTGAGCATCAAAAACCTGGTGGATTTTTGCAAGCTATGAAGATTCCGACTTGGAAATGTGAGATAATCAATATGGACTTCATCATAGGCTTACCTTGTACCCAGCGTAAGTTTGATTCGATATGGGTGATTGTTGATAAGCTCACAAAGTCAGCCCATTTTCTACCCGTTAGAAGTACATATTCCTCAAAAGATTATGCGAGACTTTATATCAAGGAAATAGTACGACTGCATGGTGTCCCTGTATCTATTATATCGGATAGAGGAGCTTAATTTACAGCTAACTTCTGGAGGTCCTTGCAAAAGGGATTGGGGACTCAAGTAAGTCTTAGTACAGCATTTCATCCCCAGACAGACGGACAGGCTGAGCGTACTATTCAAACACTGGAGGATATGTTGCGAGCTTGTGTGATATACTTCAAAGGTAACTGGGATGATCATCTGCCACTTATTGAGTTCGCGTATAATAACAGCTACCATTCCAGCATTCAGATGGCTCCATACGAAGCTCTTTACGGATGGAAGTGTAGGTAGCCTATAGGGTGGTTCAATGTTGGAGAATCTGGATTACATGGGCCAGACCTGATTCAGCAAGCCATAGAAAAATTAAAGCTTATCCGGGATCGACTATTGACAGCTCAAAGTCGTCAGAAGTCATATTCGGACGTGCGGCGACGAGATTTAGAGTTCGGGGGGTGATGACTTGGTATTCTTAAATATGTCACCTATGAAAGGTGTGATAAGGTTTGGAAAGAAAGGCAAACTTAGCCCACGATATATTGGGCCTTATAGGATCATTCAGAGAGTTGGCCAAGTAGCTTATGTGTTAGAATTGCTCTCAGAGTTGGAGTCTCTCCATCCAGTTGTTTACGTATCTATGTTACAGAAGTGCATTGGCGATCCTACCCGAGTGGTCCCCCTGGATGATGTACAGATTATAGAGGACTTGTCATATGTGGAAATTCCTGTTGCCATCCTAGACCGACAAATTCGCAAGCTGCGGAATAAGAAGGTAGCCTCTGTGAAAGTACTTTGGAGGAACAACAATGTGGAAGAAATGACTTGGGAGGCCGAGGAAGACATGAAGTCTAGATATCTCTACCTATTTCCTGTTCCAGAGAAGAGTCCAACTGAGACGTCATAACCATAAGGTACGTGTATAAATTCTTGTGTTTCTAATTGTCGTTGGTTGTGTGAGGCCATTGTCGTTATTCATAATGGTGGTCCTGTGTGGTGTTGGATTATTATTCTTCTACGGGGAGAGATTGTTTTTACAAAGGTGACCCTGTCAAAGTTATATAGATCACGGGGAATTGAACATTCGAGGATGAATGTTTCTAAGGGGGGAGGATGTTACATCTCGCGTTTTCGTACGTTCAAAGTTTCGTCTTCAGTTGATTGGCATAGACTCGTGGATGAGATTATCTTGAGGTTAACGTATTTATGCTATTTATAACAAGCGAGAAATAAGTGTCATGACGGATAAAGGATACACGAATTAAATAAAACGAGTTTCGTTGAAAGTGGCCAACTTGGGATAAAATACGGGTCGAGCGATAATACCCGATAATTATGGACTTGTACAATACAAGGTACCATATGGCCGTGATAAAATGAGGTATAATTATATTGAAAATTAGTAGTTTTTTTAGGTAAATTGAGATAATTCTTAATTATACGGTTAATTGGTTAATTATCGAGTAACGGTACATTACCCAGTTAACTAATAAGTGGATAGAATTTAATAAATCACATACCTAACACGTGGCAAGAAGCCACAAATCTACGGATCTCTAAGTAGTCATTTATTCCTAGGTGGCTGCCTAAGCTTAAGTAGGAATTTAACAATTAATTTTAACTAAACAAACCAAGACTTATACCATGTCTTGTTACATTTCTATACTGGATAGAGAGAAAGAACCAAAAATGCTAATATCTTGGTTTGATGTTCCAAATTTCGTTCAAAGAGTTTCAAGAAGCAGAAGCAAATTTTGTTCAAGGCCACAACCAAATAAAGCAACAAAATTGCTCATCTATTTACAGCCAATGGGAAAATCCTGTCTAAGAATTATTACAATGGAAATATGACAAGAATTAAGTTTCAAAGAATTCAAGAAAACTTCATTCTGCTAGTTAATGTGTCCTACCTAGCATTCTATGGAAACCAGCCTATTTCCAGAAAAAAAATTCCTATATCAGAATTTCAAAAAAGCAGAAGAAAATTTCGTTCAAGGAATTCAAGAAAAAACAGAAGCTTTATCCAATTTTTTTGAGTTCTAAGTTCAATCAACGAAGAATTTCCAACGGAATATTATACGGAGTTTTCCCTACTCCAGGAATGTTAAGGCTATTCCTTATTTCTTTTTGGCATGATCTATACGCCATGAACGAAACGAGAAAATGCACAACTTCCATAGATTACTCTATTCGTATAAATGCTAGAGATGTGTATATTTTTATCCTTCCATGTGTCATATTACTCTATCATCTGTTCATGGGTCTCAGAAATATGTAAGTTGGTAAAGTTTATTTCATGATATTAATCAGAGGAGTAATGGCCTTATGACGTACCGAGAGATTTTATTGACGTATTTCATATGCATTTCATGCATTTATGCATGCACATTGACCCATGACCAGATGGCGTTATATACGCGTATATATGTATGTATATATATGTATATATATATATATATATATGTATGTATATATGTATATATATGTATGTATGTATGTATGTATGTATGTATATGGGATATGGGAAAGGTTACGGCGTTATATACGCACCACCGCCTGATCAGCTGGTATACGATGATGATTTGGCCCACAGTGGACGATATGATATGTTGGGATGCCCTCATAGGGTGATGATGTTACGAAACATATACCTATGCAAAACACGACATTCATACGCATATGCATGATGCTAAAAGTGATTTATTATTACAGAGTTATCCAGACATACAGGTTGAGTCAATTACTCTATATCTCTTCCATGTCTCTTATGTATTCATTTATGTGTCTTACGTACTCATTACGTTATTCATATTGACGTCCATTTTGCTTGGGGACGCTGCATTTCATGCCCGCAGGTGCAGGTTGGAAAATCGACGGTCCCCCTTCTTAGGATCCCTGATCAGCGAGAGTTGGAGTGCTCCACTTGATCCGGAGCTACTTTTGATTTTGGTATGATACGTTTGCATATATATATATATATGGGTATGACGTGGCTTAGACCCGTCTTTATACAATTATGTTTCTATTAGAGTTCTGTAGACAGTATGTCTAGTTGGATAGTATGTGGCCTTGCCGACTTCTAGTTTTGAGATGTATAGTTGTCTATAGCAGCCTTGTCGGCTCATCCTACATATGTTGTACGTATATGTATGTATGCCTTTTTGTGCATATTTTCTTCATGTATAATATTCTCGTAATTCAGCAGATGTTATTCTGGTTCATATTTAGACGCATGTTTAGGGGTGTTTGACAGGTAGGACTCAGGCACCCGTCGCGGCCCATCAGTTTGGGTCTTGACAGTTCGGGGCCAGAGGCCGCCTAAATCAAGTGAGGTCTCGAGCGATCATATCCCCACCGATAGCGGTTCAACTAGGGCCGATGGGACCATGCCACTAGACGCACGCTCAACTTTTGAGGAGCCTCAGCGGCTCTGTTCCGTGGAAAGTTTTGGTTGACTTTTTTGGTTTTTCAGCTTTGTATTTTCATCTTTTGAACTGAAGCTTCTTTTCCATAGGCTTTTGAACAACTCAAGTTCGAGCTGCTCCATTATGAGACCAAGTTGCGGGAAGCCTCGGGCAAGGAGATATCTCTCAGGATTTTTGCGATAAGAAGACAAGAGAGTTGATATATCTTCCATTGGAGGTGAACCGGAGTTGAGACTATGATGGCAATCTCGAGAAACAGGTGATCCTTATTTTGAGGGAGTACATGCTTCCTTTCCCGTCTTCAAAAACTAATGTTTCGGTATTTCAATTGTAGAGAAAAATGGAGGCGTTGGAACGCCTTTGAGGCGAAGTTGGACCGGTCAATTCCGAATGCAATGCGTTGAAGGCACAGATAGGTGTTCATGCTGCGGCCCAAAGGAATGCCTTGGCCAAGGCTTCTTCCCTCAAGTTACAATTCCGCAATGCTCGAGAAAGTAGCTCGATTCAGACGGGCAGGATTGCCAAGCACGAGACCGACCTTTTGAAGATGAAGGCCGAGGTAGTGCACGCCCGGGCTGAAGCTGAAGAAGTTAGAGCAAAGGCCGATAAGAAAGTGTCCATTTACTTAAAAGATGTTGCTGATGCTCGGGATGAGCTTAGGGGAGCCTTTGACAGAGAGATGAGGGGCAATGAATATGCCCGATGCAAATCTCGGCGGAGACCCTCGAAGAGATTCATTCTAGGGGCTTTGATCTCTTGGAGAAGATAAATCAGGCCAAGGTGGATGAGATCGACGCCAAGTTTTTCCTTTCTTCTGGTGTTGATGCTGATATTTGAAGGCCATCGAGGGAGCTGGTCCGAGGGGCCGTCGAGGGAGCTGGTTCGAGGGGCCGTCGAGGGAGCTGGTCCCGAGATTAGACTAGGTTTTTCTTTTTTGTCCTTTGTACAAAACTCATGTGGGAGCATTGTATATGTATATTTTTATACATACATATATATATATATATATATATATATATATATATATATATATATAATCCTTTGGTATTTCCGATTTGCTTGTCTTTGTCTTTTTTGTTTTGAATTTCTATGCTGCTCAATAATTAGCCCGATGATTGGACTTCGAGGTGAAAAAACCTTAGGTTTATAGAGTGGCCCTGAGACTTTTTAGGCTGTCCCGTAGGCTCTTACGCATTGGCCTTAGGCGTTTTCGGCTGGCCCGTAGGCTCTTATGCATTGGCCCTTAGGTGCTTTTTTAGTTAACTGTTTATGGCTCTGCTTCGAGTCGGGTTTCAACTCGAGCTCATCGACCCTTAGGTTTTTTAAATCAACCCTGAGGCTCTTTAGGCTGGCGCTTAGGATCTTACGCATTGGGTCGGTACGACCTTTAATATGACTAGCGCTTAGGCTCTTACGCATTGGGTCGGTATGACCTTTAATATGGCTATAGTTTTCCCTTGTTAATGACTTTTTGAAGTTTTTGTGATTGTCTGAATCTTCGACGGCTCGAAAGAAACTCGATTATGAACCGTTATGTTACGATAAATGAGAACCTCGGAAGGTTTCGATCGATGGCTGAATTTTTGAAACCTTTTAATTTTCAGAGCTGATATGATCGAAGCTCTTTTGCTTATGCCAAGGGTAGCCTGATTAACAGGTTATTTTCAAAGTATTTTTGAAGTAATTGGAGGCCTGTGATTTTATGGCGACTGTCAGACGTCTCCGAGTCGCGTTTGTTTGGCCGAAGCCTTGTAACCGTGGTTATTGTATTTGGCCGTAGCCCTTTAGTCCCCGAATGAAATATCATCGGTGTCTATATCGGGGGTATGCCTTTTTAGGGGTCTTAATAGTTCGAATATATAGCCTTGACTTTGATATCAGGATTATGCCTTTTGAAGGTCTTACAAATTTGTATGTGCCTTGCTTGAGGTCTTACAGGTTTGTACATGCCTTGATTGAGGTCTTATAGGTTTGATATTGCCTTATTGAGGGCTTATGACCTTGAAGTTTCCGACCTTGAGGTCTTATGGCTTCGAGTTTTTGATGGCTCGATGGGGTGACTATCGATGACAGTCCCCGGGACATCGAAATTTTTTGGCTTTGGAGTCGTTCCTTATGAAAATAGCAACCATTTTTATGTTGCCTCATTGAGGTCTTATAAACTTGATGTTTCTTCATAGAGGTCTTACATTATTGATATTTCCTCATGGAGGGCTTACATTGGTGGCTCATGGAGGTCTTATGAATTTTCACATGCCTCGTTGAGGTCTTACAGATTTGGCGTTGCCTCGTTGAGGTCTTACCAGTTTGAGCATGACTTGTTGAGGTCTTACAAATTCGATATTGCCTCATTGAGGGCTTATGAGCTCGAAGTTTCCGGCCCTGAGGTCTTACAGCTTCGAGTTTTTGATGTCAGTCCCCGAGTGTTTGGGAAATTTCTGGCCCTGGGGCCGCTTCTTGTGAAAATAGAAAACTTCTTTGAAGCGTGAAGTGTTTTGATGATAAAAGATTCTCCTTCGATTACTTGGTACAAGTATACATGTTTTCTCCATCGAGGGTTCGATTATTCCACGTGGACACGGTTCATTCGACTGTCTCGTCCGATACATCATTCTCCTGTCGAGACCCTCTTTGGCATATTTTAATTTCTTCGAGGAGGTGATCTCCTGGGTGGGATACCCCTCAGTATTTGAGGTTGATCGAAGAGAAACCTTGAATATTTGATGAGCTCTCCTTAGGTAGCATATGGATGTTTCCTCGTTAAAAACCTCGTCGGTAAAACCCATTTGGGATATGATCCGATATGAGGGAAATAGAGCGTAATGTATGCTTTAAAAACTAAGGCCTTCGAGTTGGAGGGTGCTTCGATTCCTTTCAATCGAACACTTGCACATAGGTTAGTGTAAAATGTGAAGGAAAGAGGGAGAGGATTGTACCTTAACTGTGGTGGCGTTCAAGCCTCGATATGCATCAGTGACTCGTTCCGAGGACGCATCACAGTCCTTTATTCGCTCATCAGTGAATGTAGTTTATGGTTGCTACTCAACTATTTGCTTGTTCTTTGGCTCCTGTGATGTAGAAGGTGTCAGTGCTAGTGCCACATCGTGCACTGCGGACATCTATTTTGTTGTGTGCTGCTCTCCGTACACTGTTTTTACTCCATCATTCGTAGGAAAATTCATCATTTAATGAAGGGTTGATGGAACCGCCCTCATACTATGAATCCATGGCTTTCCAAGCAAAGCATTGTATCTCATGTCACCTTCGATGACATGAAACTTGGTATATTGAATTGTATCGGGCACGTTGACTGGGAGGATGATTTCCCATTTCATTATCTCGTTCTCCATGTTGAATTCGTTGGGGACACGAGAGGTGGGCACGATCTGGTCGAGCAATTCGAGTTGCTCTACCACCCTCGACCTAATTATGTTGGCCGAGCTACTTGGATCCATGAGCACACGTTTAACCTGAAATTTATTCAAAAGAAAAGAAATTACCAGTGCGTCATTATAAGGTTGAGACAAGGTCTCAATGTCCTCTTCGCTGAATGAAAGAGCATCTTTAGGTATGTATCTCCGAGTTCGCTTTTCCCTAGTGATGGATACTTTTGTTCACCTGAAACTGGGTCCCTAAGGGACGTCGACTCCTCGAATAATCATGTGGATGACGTGTTGTGGTTCTTCTATTTCATTTTTCATGTTCTCCTCTCTTTCCCAAAATTGGGTTTTAGCTCGATCGCTGAGGAACTCTCGAAGGTGACCTTTGCTAATCAATCGGGCTACCTCTTCTTGAAGCTGTCTGCAATTCTCGGTCCTATGACCGTGAGTGTCGTGATATTCGCATATCAAGTTAGGGTTTCTTTGTGAAGGATCTGATAGTATGGTTCTTGTCCACCTGGTGTCTTTGATTTTACCTATGGCCCATACGATGCCTGAAACACTTATGTTGAAGTTGTACCCGGATAGTCAGGGTGCCTCTACCGGCCCTGTGTGCCTGTCAAACCCTGCTTTGCTAACGAGTCCCTGAGGATTCTGGCCTCGTTCCATCCTTTGATCACTTTGAGTTATGTTGTGCCTCGAGATATTTCTCCGATTTTCTATATACGGTTGATACCTTTCTTTGCTTGGCCTCGGCTCTTTCTCTGTAAGCCTCGATTCCTTTTCTAAGAGCCTGCTGGGATACACCGAGCCCGATGGGGATTCCAATTGGTCATCCTCGACTCTGATCTTTGGCTGATACATGATGTGTACATCCTCCCAAACTACGGCGGGATACTCGATTAAGTTTTTCTTCAACTACTTTGAAGTTATCGAGCTTCGTTCATTCAAGCCCTGAGCGAAGGCTTGCACTGCCCAATCATCGGAGACCTGTGGTAATTCTATCCGTTCCAATTGGAAGCGGGATACAAACTCCCTTAACATGTCATTCTCTCTTTGTTTGATTTTGAAGAATTTAGGTTTCCTCGTAGCGACCTTGATGGAACCAACATGCTCCTTCACAAAAGAGTATGCCATCATGGCAAACAAATCTATCGAGTTCGGGGGTAGGTTATGATACCACATCATGGCACCTTTGGACAGTCTTTCTCAAATTTTTTTCAATAAGATGTATTGAATCTCTTCATCTTTTAAGTCGTACCTTTTCAGAGCACAAATGTAAGCAGTAATGTGCCCATTGGGGTCCGAGGTACCGTTATACTTCAGGAGATCGGGCATTCTGAATTTCTTCGGGATGGGCTTCGAAGCCGCACTAGATGGGAATGGCTTTTGCATGAACATCTTTGAATCTACACCCTTCAGAATCGAGGGTGCGCCCGGGATCTGATCGAACCTCGAGTTATAGGTCTCCAGCTTTTTTTCGTTAGCTTCTATCTTCTTTTCTCCTGATTAAATCCTCTTTGTGAGGTCCTCGAGCATATACATGATAGCGGGGTCGACTGCTGACCCGTTATTGCTTGACCTTTCTGGTGCCTGTTCGAGTCGAGGAGTCATTTCCGGTGGTGGTGTGCTTTGAGCTTTTTGATGGCTTGGTAGTTGAGCAATAGCCACTTTTTATGCTTGCAACATCTCAAAAATTACATGAAGGCTAACTTCTCTTTCCTTTTGAGAAGGGGCTCTCTGTGCTTCATGTTCGTTCCCTTCGCGCACACTTCTGTCTGTATGAGAGCTTACATCGACATGTGGAGTGTTGTGTTAGCCTTCATCAACGGGGATTTGTACTGGTGTCCCTTCAAGGTTTTGCGTTGGTACACCGGCGCCTGAAGCAGCTGCACCGTTCTCTCCATAATCCTCAGGGCCGTTGTTTTCATATGCATTCACTGAGTTAGACATTTTCTGACCTGAAATGTAAGATTCTTGTACGAGAAAAAGTGTAAAGAATAACTAGTGTTTTTAGAAAACCAGCACTAAAAATATCAGTATTATTTTTAGCCCCACGGTGGGCACCAAATTGTTTAACGTGAAAATGGTAATTACAATTTATATGATTTTGTGGTTCTAAAAATATGTGATTTGTTTTAATACTAGTTGTTTATGCAATTGATGCTAAGTGAGAGTTAAGAAAAGTGAGATAAGAGTAAAGGATAATGGAACTATGCAAACCGAGCAGTTATAGGGTCTGGAGCTGGCCAAAACTGGGCCTCGGAGTCAAACTCGAGTGCTCGACAGGGGGCGATCGTTGAAGAATTAACAGCTTAATGGGCCTCTAAGATGGCCTCTTTATGATCAACACTAAGCAATAAGTGAAGAACAATCAATGACGATGAATTGAAAGCAATAAATCAATGCAACAATTGTAGAGAATGTTTGAGTTAGAGAGCAGAGAATGTTCTTGTTCTTATATTTAATATCATTTATCTTACAAAATGAAAAGGGTCCCCTTTTTATAAGAGGGGGAATTCCAACTATGCTTCCCCCTAAATCAGTGATGTTTTCTCCAACAGTTTCAGGAATGGGACCACAGATAACTAGCGTGGTACCATCCTCCCTAGATCCCCTCACATATTCTTTTCCCTCTCTCTCAAGAATTCTTTCTTTTCTCCCACCCTTATTCCTTTCAGGTACTTCAACATCAATAACAGAGCGAACCAACACGAATCTTTTATTAGCAGAAGTAAATTCATAATCGATTTCAAGATTACCTTTTCCAGAACTGGTTGAACCCGGTGTGTCTTCCTCATTAGATGATTTAAAGGATTCACTGGATGAATCTGACTTAGTACCTTTGTCTTCCTTAATAAGATCCTCCAAGAATTTTTCCCTACCCCAGAAGCAACATATTTCCGGGCAAGAACTTTAACACGACGATTCTTGGGGGCAGGAGTAGGGTTTGGAGTGGGTTCACGAATGGATGTATTTTCAGGGGATGATGTAATTTCTGGTGATTCAGAACTGTAAACGGATGGAGAATTGGAGACAAATTCATAATGTCCTCCATCATAATCACGATTAGGTAAGGAATTAGACGAAGAAGTCGGTGGTGGTGAAGATATTTTTATGTATTGTTAGGAGGAAAGGACGAGTTGCAAGTTTTGGGTTGTGTAGTATGAGTTGAAATTGGTTTGAAGGTAGCTTTATGAAGAGAGGAGTAATGATTTCCATTTATAATATATGGCTATTAATTTTACAACGGGTAAAAAATTTATTCAAGTGGGAGTCTAATAGTTGTAGGTGTGTCATTGATTTGACGGTTGAGAATTCCCTATTTCTAGGCTAATTGAGTATTGATGTGACTCCTTGGAACGGGTTCATTTATGGATTAGTACAAAGACTTAGGAATGAACAAAATACAGATAGAATCCCGCTTATGTGCGACTGTAATTGAATTAATAGATGGAGAAGAGTACGTACCTGGTCAGTCAGATGAACTAGCATAGATGAACCAGGTTCACCCTGTTAGAAATATTCAAATTGCCTCAATTTACAAAGATAGATAAACATTATTAGTATCCAGGAATCATATTAATACATGTCACAAGAGTATGTCAATAAAGACACGATGCTGAGAAATTATTAATCTGATTAAGTACCTAATTAAAATTTTCTAGCCAAAAAAACAATTCATTTATATAAATATTTTTTTTCCAATCAGGTGATCTTACTAATCCCTAATTCCATCATGTTTCTCTCAAAATGCTCCCTACTAAGTGCTTTAGTGAATATATCAGCAATTTGATGATCAATAGCACAAAATTCGATTGAGATCATTCCTTTTTTCATAGTTATCCCTTAGGAAATGGTGTCTAACATCTATGTGGTTAGTCCTTTTGTGATGAACCGGGTTCTTCGTCATACTAATAGCACTAGTGTTATCACAAAATATAGGAATGCATCCCACATCAATACCGAAGTCCATGAGTTGTTGTTTGATCCATAACAACTGGGCACAACATGAGGCTGCAGCCACATATTTAGCCTCAGCAGTAGACAATNCTCCTTTGGATTTTCCTGAAACCTAGCACACAATCCCACGCTGAACACAATATCAGGTCTGCTGGCAGTGAGATACAATAGAGACCCAATCATCCCTCTATATAGCTTCTAATCAACAGATGAACCAGGTTCATCCATATCCAATTTTGTAGATGTGGCTATAGGAGTATCTATTTCTTTTGAGTCTTACATTTTAAACTTCTTGAGCAATTCGTTCACATACTTTTGTTGGTGGATCATTGTTCCATTTGGGTTTTGCTTAATTTTCAAGACTAAGAAAAATCTTAGCTCACCCATCATACTCATCTCAAACTCACTTCCCATTAGCATAGAAAATTCCTTGCTCAATTTTTCAGAAGTCGCCCCAAATATGGTATCATCCACATATATATGCACAACCAGGAGATCCTTACCCTTTTCCCTTAAGAACAAGGTACTATCAATTTTGCCTCGTTTTTACCCATGTTCTAGCATGAATTTTGATAATCATCCGTACCATGCTCTTGGTGCCTGTTTGAGACCATATAGAGCCTTGTTGAGTTTGTATACGTGGTCAGGTGACTCCTTGCTTTCAAAACCTGGAGGCTACTTGACAAATACATCTTCCTTCAGGTATCCATTTATAAAGGCACTCTTAACATCCAGATGATGAAGAGTGAATTCCATGTGTACAACAAATGCTATAAGAAGTCTGATTGCCTCCAGTCTTGCCACAGGGGAAAGGTCTCATCATAGTCAATTTCTTCTTCTTGACTATATCCTTGAACAACTAATCTTTCCTTATTCCTTGTAACAGTTCCATCCTCATCGAGCTTGTTCCTGAAGACCCACTTGGTGCCAATTACTGATCTATCTTGACTTCTTTTAAACTGATTCAGCTCTTCTTGCATGGCATTTACCCAATCAGCATTTTTAGGGCTTCCCCAATGTTCTTTGGTTCGATCATGGATAAAAAGGCATCAAACACACACATATTTTTCAAGGATGATCTTGTTTTGATTTCGGATGCCAAATCTGTTATGATGTTCTCAAGAGGGTGAGAACTCTGATATCTGTGTGGCTTAAGTACCAGTTGTTCCTTCCTAGATGATTCCAATGGTGTCTTTTTGTTGTAGAGCAGGATTAGGGCCAGGTTGCATATGTTGAATTCCCCCTGTCATGATGTTTGGGGTAGTTAAATGTGGTCCATCACATGTTCCAACTTCCATGCTTGTTTCAATGTGATCACTGCTTATTACCATTCCAAGCTCCTCATCTTCAGGTTCCTGTCTCTTAGCAAAAATGTTAGTTTCATCAAAGACAGCATGTATACTTTCTTCTACACACATAGTTCTTTGATTATACACTTTGTAAGCTTTACCATGTGATGAATATCCCAAGAATACTCCCTCATCACTTCTAGGGTCAAAGTTTTCTAGGGAATCTTTGCCATTATTATGTACAAAACACTTGCGTCCAAAAGCCCTAAAGTGGGATATGTTGGGCTTTCTCCCTTTAAGTAATTTATAGGGAGTTTTCTCTACCAGAGGTCTAGTCATGCATCTACTGATTATGTAACAAGCAGTATTTATTGCTTCAGCTCAGAAGATGTGAGGTAGTTTGCTAGATAGGAGCATGGTTCTTGCCATGTCTTTAAGAGTTCTATTTTTCCTTTCAACAACCCCACTTTATTGTGGGGTTCTAGGAGCAGAAAATTTATGATTAACACCATGTTCATCACAGAACTAAGCTAACTTAGCATTCTCAAATTCAGTACCATGGTCAGATCTTATTGATGCCAGTTGATGTCCAAATTGATTTTGAGTTTTCTTGATAAATGAGGTGAACATATCAAATGCATCATCCTTAGATGCCAGGAATAAGGTCCAAGTGAACCTTGAAATATCATCAACTAGCACCATCACATATCTCTTACCACCTCTACTCAAAGTTCTCATAGGACCACATAGATCCATATGAACCAGTTCCAATGTCCTGGTGGTACTGACTATTTTCTTACTTTTGAAAAAGGACCTTACCTCCTTCCCCCTGGAACATGCCTCACAAACTTTGTCTTCCTTGAACTTAATGTTAGGAAGTCCTACCACTAAGTCCTTAGAGACTAGTTTGTTAAGCTGAGTTAGACTTGCATGACCAAGTCGTTTGTGCCATAGGAGGGGATCACTGTCCAACACACTTAGGTAAGTAAGTTCATTTTCAGGCAGTTTGGACAAGTCTAAGACATAGATGTTATTCATTCTTTTTCCCTGCTAAATAATCTTGTGAGTAAGCAGGTTAATCAAAAAACATTTTGTAGAAGTAAAAGCAACCAGGTTAACTTTGTCACACAGTTGTGATACACTGATCAGGCTATATTTCAATCAATCTATTAGATGCACATGTTCAATGGATCGTGTATCATCCTTGCCTACCTTACCAACCCCAATGATTTCACCTTTCTTTCCGTTTCCAAAGGAGACATTTCCTCCTTTGAGACTTTCAAGTGAACGGAACTGGTCCATCTTCCCAGTCATATGCTTTGAGCAGCCACTATCCAAATACAAAATTTGGCTGCCTCCTCTCACTTGAATCTACAAAAAGAATAAGAGGTTAGTCTTAAGAACCCAAACTATTTTGGGTCTTTTTATATGATAGAATGGATGAATCAAATATTTCCTGGCCTAATTTGGTAGCCAGTTTTTCCCTTTTACAAACCTCTCATTTCTTTGACTGGCCTGCTCTTTTGCAGTACACTCATATTTGTAGTGCCCAGTCTTACCACAATGGGTGTAGATTTTATTCTCAGCAAGAGTGAGATACTTGTTTTTCGGATCCCACTTGGGCAATTGACTTCCAAAGCCAATCCCTCTCATGTTGCTACTATGATTCTCTTGAAGCCATATATGGGCGTCGGAGGATTTATTCATTTAAAAGTTCGATTTAATTCATGTTTGACTTTGCCAAGTTCTTCATTAAGAGTTCTTATTTGTTCGTCCTTGGCATACATCTTATCTTTTAATTTTCCCATGTTNGTTCGATCTAATTCATGTTTGACTTTGCCAAGTTCTTCATTAAGAGTTCTTATTTGTTCGTCCTTGGCATACATCTTATCTTTTAATTTTCCCATGTTTTCTTCTAATAAGATATGAGAATAATCAACAACCTTTTTATTTGATCCTAGCTTTAGCTTTAAGTTTTCAGACTATAGTTCTAGAATCTCAGTTTCAAGTGGATGAACCTGGTTCAACAAGTCAGTGTTTTTCTTTTCAGATTCACTGACTCTGATTTCCAGGTTTATGCACTTTTCTTTCAGCATTGCATATTCTTTAGATAGTTGATCCTTCTCTTTGGTTGTTTCCTCAGAATCATATATGAAATCAAGTAACAACTCAGCGAGTTTTTCCTTAGATAGGCACTTTACTTTGTTTTTAAGATGGGAGATACTTACCTCTGGTTCTTTATGTGATTCCTTGTCAGATTCTCCAATTTCCATGAGCGCCTGATCTTCAGTCTCCCCATCTTTGATTCTTCATCTAAATTTTCCCCCCCCAAGCTGCAACCATAGCCTTTGTTGTGGTTTTCTTGGGTTGGACATGTTCCTTCTTCCTGTTCCTTCTCTCATATCTCTCTTTTTTCATTCTACTTCCCACTGAGGACAGTTCTTAATGAGATGGTCAGTCTTACCACATTTATAGCATCCCTCGTTGGTTGTTCTTTCTGGAGCTTTTGCTTTGCTGTAGTTTCCTCCTCTAGAGATGCCTTTCTTCCTCGTGAGAAAGTTTCTGAATTCTTTGGTGATCATGGACATCTCATCATCTTCCAGATTTGCTCCCTCGGTGATTCTTAGGGCTATACTCATCTCCTTCTTTGGACCATCCATATTCATTTTCTGCCTTCTCAATTCATAAGCAGTGAGGTTTCCAATTAGCTCATCTAATATGAGGGTTGCCATATTTTTTGATTCATGGATAGCAGTGATTTTTCTTTCCCAATAAATAGGCAAGACCCTTGTTAGGATCTTCTCAACCTTGTCCTCTTCAAGAATGACTCTTCCAAGAGACTTCAGTTCATTAGTCAATGTTGTGAACCTTGTGTACATCTCTTGGATAGTATCTCCTTCTTTCATAGTGAAGTTTTCATACTAAGAGTATAGTAGAGTACCTCTTGACCTTTTTACCTGA
Source organism: Nicotiana paniculata (assembly GCA_005239505.1). NCBI lineage: Eukaryota > Viridiplantae > Streptophyta > Magnoliopsida > Solanales > Solanaceae > Nicotiana > Nicotiana paniculata. The sequence goes on along the minus strand of ML357733.1, from coordinate 3,077 downwards.
GGTATTACTTCATGGGCTACTTGCAAGGTGTCCCAAATCTCTTTGGCAGTGGTGTAGCTTTGGATTCTATTGTACTCGTCTGGACCTAGTCCACATACTAGCCACTTTTTGGCCTTTGCATTCTTCTCCCATTTCTTCAGATCCTCAGCAGTGCAATCAGCTCTTGTCTTTGGTATATCTATACCTTCAGCAGTCTTCATCATGGTAGCTAGAGGACCATCAGCGACTATGTCCCAGAGTTCATAGTCTTCTCCAATTAGGTGATCCTTCATCCTATTTTTCCACCATGAGTAGTACTGGCCATTGAAGAGTGGTGGCCTTGTAGTTGATTGACCTTCCCAATTTCTAGCTGGTGCACTCATCTTGATCTTCTCCAAGGTGTTAGATTTTCAAGGATAACCTGATCTGATACCAATTGATGTTTTAGACTTCAATACCACACAAGAAGATAGGTTACTTTTTGTGGTACCTAATTTTCGAGTGTTGTCTCTGTAGAAGAATCTAGTTTTTCTTGGTGTTCCAACTACTACTGTTGCGGAATAATAAAAAGCAGTAAAGTAAAAACACATATATTTTTACGTGGAAAACACCTGGTTCAAAAGGTGAAAAAACCATGACCTACTCCTCAGTAGGATTTGCTCAAACTCTTCACTAAAATTCTTAGCCAAACGGACTTACAAAATAAACTCTTTTGTAATCCTAGGAATAACTCTAATCCCTTTGTAGTAACTAGCCCCTAACTAATTTCTACACACCTCAAGTTAACTCTAACTTGAACAATACGTACCTATTACAATTGCTTCTATGAAAGCTGACAGATACTATATTAGAACTCCTACTACAATCAACTAGACTCAATAATCAATCAGATGGAACTGGTTTTTCTAGTTGAACTGTAGCCTTTGGATCGCATAATGATTCTTCTAGCAAAATAACTCTGGGAACTTTGCTTTCAAACTTTGATTCACTTCAGCTTTTGTGCGTGTTGAATACCAGCAGAAATACATCAAGTATTTGTAGAGTCAGTTGTTGAGCTTGTCTTCCAATTCTAGTCCAACTCTACATGGGTGAACATTATTTGCACCAAACTCAACTTCATTTATTTTATTACTTTCCTTGCTGAATTCGACTTCAATCAACTCATCAGTTTGCAACCTTTTCGCATTAGGTGACAATATCTTGGTTCATTGATATTTCATATTCACAAACATCTCCTAATCATATACGGTTCATGTGCCAACTATTTAGTTCAAGATATGTGCTCTGATGGACCTGGTTCAACTGGTAAGCCATTTGCCAAACTTCAAAACTATGCAGTGCCATGGGTCAACATGATGCACCACGGTAAACTGGGGGAGTCGTCTGAGCATGTCTGAATGGACGGCCTCTACCGTGCTGGAACTGACCCCAGAAAGAGAATCACTAAATCCACCATGTCCATGAGGCCTCTTGGCCTCCCTCTCAACTCTCTCCTAACCGCGAACCATCTCATTTTGCCGAGCAATGCTGAAAACCTCATCAAAAGTAGCACCAGACACTCTCTCTCTGTTTCTATGCAATCGCAGCTGATAAGTGAGGCCATCTATAAACCTCTTGATACTCTCCCTGTCTGTGGGAACCAACCAGATAGCATGATAGGCCAGCTCCGAGAATCGCATCTCATACTGTATCACAGACATATCACCCTAATGAAGCTGCTCAAATTGACTGCGCAACTCCTCTTTGCGGGACTGAGGCACGACTTATCCAGAAAGATAACGGAGAACTGCTGCCAAATAAAGGGCGATATACCGACCGTCCTACGCCTCTCGTAAGCTTCCCACCAACTGAATGCAGCCCTAGAGAACTGAAAGGTAGTGAACGATATCCCACTGTGTATCCTCTCCCTCTGCACCACTGAAAGATGGAGTCTGGAGTCTCCCAAACCTCTCCAATCTACGTTGCTCATCTTCAGGCATAGCAGGAACCACATAGTCTTGATTAGTTGTAACCGGCTGGAAAGGTGGTGCCCTCGGTGTCTGGAATCCTTATAACACCTGCTTTGGTGTGCGGCAGGGGGAGTCTGATCACCTCTCCCAGCCTGAGAAGTGGATGTTGTTGTCGAAACAGAGACTGCCTGAGCAAGGTTGGTACACGCGGTCAGAATCTGAGCTAAGGCCTCTTGAAGTCCTGGAATCACAATAAGCACAGCCGGTGCCTGAGCTGGTGCATCAACAACTGCAATCTGGTCCTGATCTAGGGTAACTGGTGGATTTGTAGGTACTGCCCCAGCTGCTATGCGGGCTGCACCTATGCCCCTACCGCGCCCTCGGCCTCTCGCGGCCCTGGCTGGTGGTACTGGTGGATATCGATCATGCCTGGTAGTATGAGTTCTTACCATCTGTGAGAGAATGAAACAACATATGTTTAGTTACTAGAGTCAATAGATTCGCACGACAAGAATTCAAGAATGTGGAGTTTCTTAAGGTTTATGCAGCCTCTCGAAGATAATTATAGACGTCTCAGTACCGATCCGCAAGACTCTACTAAAACCGCTCATGACTCGTGAGACCTATGTAACCTAGGCTCTGATACCAACTTGTCACGACCCAAAACCTAACCCGTCGTGATGGCTCCACTAGGCAAGCTGACCTTTCCAAAACACTTCCAAAATTTAACAAAAATTAATTAAGACATTTAAAATAACCGGAGTTTATCATAAATAAGGGGTAAAACCCAAATAAAAAATAAGTGCGAAAAATAGCCCGACATCGGGGTGTCACTACGCAAAGAGCAACTACACTCTCAACCTAAAAGATAGTGTCTATAATAGTGTGTATCTAGATATCAATACAAAGAAAGAAAGATAATAAGGAGGGGGCACAAGGTCTGCGAACACCGGCAACTACCTCGTAAATCTATGGAAGATCAACTACGCACAAACTCAATTACCTCCACGTCCGGTCAAACCTAAATCTGCACACAAGGTGTAGGGAGTATGATCACGCTCAACTATGTCTTATAGAAAGACTAAAGGCGTTGCAAATATAAATCTGGGGTATTACACCCAAAGTCGATCCCACAGAGAATTGTACGTA